>QEOT01123939.1:0-107121 GCA_003123785.1 Pterocarya stenoptera | reverse complement strand
AAGGCCAGGAGCGGATGAAGACTCACATTCTTCAGAACCCCCAGTGTGACCTCAGGGTTATGAACATGGGGGATTTTTCCCCGCACGATGAGTCTTTACGGCATCATGACATCCTTGGGAAGAGTCTGATTCCTAGCAGCCTCAGCGATGGTTCTGCAATGAATGACCCAGCCTTTTGAGGGCGGATTTTCTAGGCAGATCTCTTTGCCAATCCTCCGTTGTTGAGGTCCCGGACCCCTTGTTCTCATTCTCGCCTTTTTTTTTATTGTGCCTCAATTGTTCTTGCCCTTTTGAATATGGAGTTCGACTTCCTAGCCATTCACCACAGTCGGCGGGCGGTCTCGAGCATCTCCTGGTCAATGGTCATCACTGTATGATTCAATTAGTTGCCTTATTACATCCCTATTGATGTTTTGAGGTAACTTTGGGGGTTATTGACACGTTGTAGTGGTAGAGATCTTTGCTTGCTGTTCGATCAGAAGTATAATTTGATTGAGCTTGGTTGCAATGGTGAACGACCTTCATCTGGTAAGCAGTTCTCAATGTAGAAATCAAGTATGAGATGTTCCGATCTTGGCGATATCTTCGTCGTTGTTGGAGATTTTCTGCTTATCCTGATTCAAATGGGTCTGAGAATAGTGCAGTCTTTTGGTCCTCTCAGATTATCCTTGGCCGTTTTACGGTCTAGGTCTATGGTCGAACATTGGAATTTGTTGCGACTTGTTCCCTATAGCTCTATGGCTTTATGATACAACTTTTCCTTATAGCTCTGCGGCTTTATGATGTAACTTGTCCCTTGTAGTTTTGCAGCTTTATGATGTAACTTATTCCTTGTAGCTCTCAGTAATTAATAAAATTATCTTTTGTTGATTATATCTGGCTATGTGTTTTCTGCATTCTTTCCATTGTATTTATTTTCCTCCTGCTTTTTCTTTTCCCCTTTTGTTTTTAAGGGCCGGCCCGGGTAGAGCTCAGTCGTGAGGGTTCACCGCACGACGTTTCCTATTATACCCCGCTAGTGCTTGGTCAACACTTGATGACCTCGCCTGTTGGTGGTCTTCCTGTTTGTGTTCGTTTTGTCAGCCTTCGCTGTATGTTCGTCTTTCCATGGCGTCTTTCCAAGGCTTCATGACTTTGCTTGTGGTGCAGGCACTTTCCATATTTGTCTTGTTGTACTTTTGTTCGTTGTGTAACTGTGAGGAGCCAAGGTGGCCTTAAGCCCGACTTCTCGTTATAGAAATTAGTTTTGCAAACCTAGGCTTCCGGCCTATGCTGCATGATGCTTGTTGACGATGCTCGTCTTGACGTTTTGCATTGCCGTCATTTGTGCTGGCGATGTCCTCGTCCTTTGCTCCATTATTCAAGAAGTCCGTGAATTTGGCCGCTCTCTGTCGAGAAGAGGTCGGAATGTCTCACGCCAAACCGCCTCTTTCATCGCTGCGGAGGTAATTTAGACAGTGATGTAGCTGGTCTGCTCCTTCACTATGGTAGGGGTTGGGGTCAGTATTCGGGCAACCTCAGGGTTGAACCCGCTTTCTGTTGCGGGAGGGATAAGGTAACCTTTAGACCTACCTTTCCCTATAGTATCTTGCCGGGAGGTAAGCCGTTCAAGCAGTTTGTTACTGAACCCACTCCCACTTATTAACATCGTGGGAAAGGGTAATTTTGGATCAGGCTAGCGTAGGTCGCACACTTCGTCGTAGCGGGGGTTGGGTTAAATTACTCGGGTAGCCGTGAAGCAAATCCCTCTCTCCCCTACTCGAGGGATAATGTGACCTTTACCCATATGCTCTTGTTACTGAAGGGGAAAGCATGATTTGCTTTAAGGGATTTGAGGGAGCGGGTTTAGCAACAAACAAAGGGGAGAGCGCCTATACCGCTCTCCCTTATGGTTTCCTACAAGGAAGTAAAGTTTTAGGGCAGTTTGTTACTGAACCCGCTCCTGTCTGTTAACGCTTACGAGGAAGGTAAAAGTTTTTTCCTTCAGGTAGCTGAGGTCTAACCTACACTCCAACGTGAGAAGTATAAAACAACCTTTAGGCCTACCTTTCTTTCTGTTGCCCCTCGGGAAGGTAGTTTGGACAACGACATGGCTAATCACCTCCTTCACCGTGATAAAGGTTGGGGTAAGTTATTCGAACCGCCTTGAGGCTAGTCCCACTCTCCTGGACAAGGAGGCTAAGCCACCTGCTCGCCTATCCTCTTTCGTGGGGAGGTAAATTGTTCAAACAGTCTATTTTGGACCCGATCCCGCTTGTTGACATCACAGGAAAGGGTAAATTTTGGTCAGGCTGGTGCTGATCCATACTTCATTGTAGCAGGGGTTGAAGTAAATTATTCGGGTAGTTGCGAAGCTAATCCCACTTTCCCCTACGGGAGGGATAAGGCAACCTTTAGGCCTGCCTTTTCCTACGTTGTCCCTTAGGGAGGTAGTTGTTCAGGCAGTCTCTCATTGGTCTCGCTTCCACCCGTTGACACTTATGAGGAAGGAAAGTCTTTGTCTTCGGGTGGTCGAGGACCAACCCGCACTCCTCCACGAGAGGGACAAGGCAACCTTTTAGGAGTACCTTTCCTTTTTTATCTCACAGGGAGGTAAAGTGTTGATGGAGTTCCCATTGTGCAGTGTTAACTTTGCTGAAAGACTTGTTCGGACGGGAGGTCACTTGGTGCGTTATGTTATGCTCCTGAAATTAGCCATTGAAAAAAACAAAAACTTCTTTTATTAGGGCCCATAGCAAGTGTATGAGGACATATAAAATTATTACAATAAACCGACTTAACAATAATATTTTCATGGGTGCTCAACATTCCATGGGTGAGGAAACTCATTTCCTTGGGAGTCTTTGAGGCGATAGGAGCCTAGACAATTTGTAGCAATGACCNTTCCCCGATCGGCATTTTCACCTTGATCCGTTATGCCCATAGCACGGCGAGGAGTTCCTTTGCCCATGCTCCCTTCCTATCGTCGAATCATTTTTTTGGCATTCCCATCAGCGTCTTGTTGGTCACTTTGACTTGCCCATTGGACTGAGGATGTCCTGGGGACGAGTATCAGAACTCGACCCCCAATTCTTGGCACCAATTCCGGTAGTGGTCGAAATTGAATTACTTTACATTATGCGAAATGAGGTTGCTTGGGACACCAAACTTGCACACTACTGACTTCCATAGGAACCATGTGATGTTACTCGGGTTATGGTATCTAGGGCCTCAGTTTCGACCATTATTGATAATTTTGAATTGAACATCAGAGGCGTTTTTCTGTGTGTTTTTGGTGATTCTCATGTCTTTTTTCTATGGATTATCTATTGAAATTAATCTGCAAAAAAATCACTATTTTGTCCGACTTCAGTTGGTATTAAAGCTTTAGCATCTTTCATGGGATTATTCTCATCAATTTTCATGGCTAGTGGTTCTGGTCGTCGTGGGCAGGTTCCAAAAGAGGAAGTCTCGCACCGTGATCGTAGCGTTCAAGATGTGATGATTGAAGATTTGCAGAGACAAGTTGCAGAGTTAACTCAGCGTCTAATGGCGCAGGATATTGGCGATCGTGAGATGAAAGATCACAATTCCAATTCCGATTCCAGTTTCAAAAACCTATATCACCATCGTCCTTTATACTTGGAGCACCATGGTCGGGAGAATGTCATGGAGACCTCAGCTTCCGTGCGGATCTACTCAAGTTTTATGGTACGTTACAAGCTAAAGGGTTCATTGACTGGTTGAATGAGGTGGAGATGATTTTTTTTATTATAAGGAGTCCTTGATCGTGTCAAAGTGAAATTGGTCGCCATCAAACTGAAAGGTAGAGCATTTGCGTGGTTGGAGTAGTTGAGACGATCACGAAACAGGTATGGTAAGGCCAGGAATACTGATTCGGAGAAGATGAAGAGTCACTTCCTTCCCTTCGGTACTCAAACTTTGTTTCAGAGACTTCACTTGTTGAGGCAGGGCACGAGATCAGTTGATGATTACACTAAAGAATTTTATCAATTTATACCTCTAAATGATCTATCTAAGACAAAAGAGCTGCTGGTGGCATTGTATTTAGGAGGATTACGACAGTCCCTACAGGATGTTCTCAACCTTCACTTATTGTGAACAGTTTCTGAAGCATACCAGTGTGCACTCGTCGTAGAAAAGTAGTAAATAGGAGACTAGTGATCAGAAGCGATCAAAACAGTCGAGCGGTTCGCCCTCAAGAACCTCTTCTCGCCCAGTAGCCATTGCAGGGTTAGAGTTCTAACACTAATATTAGATGTTTCAGGTGTGGTGAATAGGGGCATAGAGCAACTGAATGCAGGAAGCTTACTAATCAACAGGCAAAACTCTCCTAATTGAGGAAGATGTGGAAAAAGAAATTGAGACGTTTGAAGAGCCTATGTACAATGATGATGAAGATGGAGATGTATTGTATGGTGATGACCATTAGACATTGGTCGTTTGCAAGAGTCTACTGACTCCCAAGGGTGATTCGGGTGAAGATTGGTTGATAACCTATTTTTTCCTCATGACTTGCACAGTTGCAGATAAAGTCTGCAAGATGATCATTGATAGTGGCAGTTATGAGAACGTAGGGGTTGAAGAAGCTGTCCAGGAATTACAGTTGAAGACAAATCGTCATCCCAAGCCAACCAAATTGTTGTGGCTAAATAAAGGCAATGAGGTAATAGTAGATAGGCGATGCCTAATGTCTTTTTGGATCGGTAGAAAATATTTTGATAATGCCTGGTGTGATTTCATATCTATGGATGCTTGTCATGTATTGTTAAGTAGACCTTGGCAGTATGATTATAGTGTTGTTCACGATGGGAGAAAAAATACATATTCCCTTAGTATCAAAGGGAAGAAGATTGTGTAGGTGCCTTGCCGGGAATGAACTACTCCTACCCTGGTAGACAATAGTACTAACCTTCTCTCTATGCTTAAGTTTCTAGAGGAGATTGAGCGGAAAGTTGTGATTTATGTCCTGCTACCTTGTGCAAATAGTGCAACAGACGTGGACCCAGATTTACCAGCAAAGGTGCAGCAGCTGCTATCAGAGTTTTCTAACCTGATGCCAGAAGATCTTTCTCCTGGGCTACCGCCTATGAAGAATATTCAGCATCAGATCGACCTTGTTTCGGAGTCGAGTTTACCAAACGACCTGCGTATTGCCTTAGTCCCAAAGAAGCTGAAGATTTGCAGCATCAGGTGGTGGAGTTTTTGGATAGGGGCTACATCTATGAGAGCATGAGCCCATGTGCAGTCCTTGCCCTGCTGGTACTGAAGAAAGATGGCTCCTGGCGTATACCCGTTGACAGCAGAGCGATCAACAGGACTAAAGTGAAGTAGAAGTTTCCCATTCCACGCCTAGATGACATGCTAGATTAACTGTTCGGTTCTAAGGTCTTCTCAAAAATTGACCTTAAAAGTGGATACCACCAGATTAGAATAAGACTTGGCGATGAGTGGAAGACAGCATTTAAGATGCAGTAGGGGTTGTATGAATGGATGGTCATGCCTTTTGGGATGTCCAATGTGCCCAGTACATTCATGAAGTTTATGCATTAGGTTCTACAGCCTTTTATGGGGAGATTCATTGTAGTTTACTTCATCGATATCTTCATCTATAGTCTGACATGGGCGTCACACTTTGATCATCTCCTAGCTATTTTTGATATGTTGAGAACAGAGTGCCCATTTGTCAATCAGAACGCCCGGTGTCCATGCAAATCAGTCAAAGAAAGATGCAATCTTGTGGTGGCCCAAGCCTAATACCTTGCACGATATTAGGAGTTTCCATGGATTAGTGTTCCTTCTACGACCGGTTCATCAGAAACTTCAGCACTCTGATTGCTCACATAGTGCCTCAAGGGTCGTGACTTCCAGTGGTCTGAAGAGGTAGAGCCCAGTTTTCAACTGGTCAAGCAGAAGATGACAGAGACGCCAGTTATAGCACTTCTAGATTTTGATAAGGTGTTCGAACTCAACTGCGATGCATCTGGGGTTGACATTGGTGGTGTTTTGAGTCAGGAGGGACGGTCCATAGCCTTTTTCAGTGAGAAGATGTCAAGATCGAAGAAGAATTATTCCATTTATGACCTGGAATTCTATGTCATAGTTCAATCCCTGAAGCATTGGCATCACTACCTTGTGCAGCATGAGTTTATTCTTATTACTGATCACGAGGCCCTGAAGTACATTAATAGCCAGCGCAAATTGGCAACATGCTAAGTGGGTGGCCTACTTGTAGGATTTCACATTTTCATTGAGGCACTTGTCAGGAAGTCTAAATTGTTTAGCAGATGCCGTGAGCCATCATACGTTACTCCTCACTAGCATGACCACCAGAGTTGTAGGATTTGAGGTTTTCAATGACATGTATCCAGCAAATCCTTCATTTGGGAGGTAACTGATGGTCAACGAAATGATTTTATTTTGCATAATGGTTATTTATTTCGCTGATTAGAATTGTGCATCCCAGATTGTTCACTAAGGTAGTAGATTATTAGTAAACTTCATAGCAAGGGTCATTTTGGGCAAGATAAGACGTTTGCCTGGTTTCCTCTGATTACTATTAGCTCAAACTGACCAGTGATGTGGCTCATTAAATGGAGTGATGTTATGTGTGTCAGCGGTCTAAGGGGGTTCTCACCAATGCAGGCTTGTACACCCCCATGCCTGTTCTTAAGGCTCCTTGATTCGATGTCAGTATGGACTTTGTGTTGGGCTTACCCTGGACCCAACGATCCATGAATTCTATTTTGGTTGTGGTTGACCTGTTTTCTAAGATGACCCATTTTGTAGCTTGCAGGAAAACAATAGATGCTGCTCAGATCACTCATCTTTACTTCAAGGAGATTGTTCGTTTATATGGTGTTCCCCGGTCAATCACTTCAGATCGTGACACCAAGTTCATGAGCTATTTCTAGTAGAGCTTATGGGAGAAACTGGGGACAAAGTTGAATTTCTGTAGCGCCTACCACCCCGAAACAGATGGTCAGACTTAGGTGGTGAACCGGAGTTTGGGCAACCTTTTGAGGAGTTTGGCTGGAAATAAGCCAAAGTAATGGGATATGGCTCTTCCCCAAGCAGAATTCGCCTATAACAAATCCAAAAACAAAACCACACGGCTGAGCCCATTTGAGATTGTCTATGGTTAGAACCCGTTCGGTGTGCTTGACTTAGCCCCTATCCCATGTGTAGGTCGTTTGAATTACAAGGCAGATGAGATGGTAGAACATCTTAGGGGCATCCATGATCAAGTGAAGTTGGCCATTCATGAGAGCAATTCCAAGTACAAGGTTCAAAGCAGATAGTCATCGTCGTCAGGTACTTTTTGATGTTGGTGATTTTGTTTGGGCAGTATTAACTCGTGATTGTTTTTCTATTGGCGAATATAATATGCTTAAAGAGCAGAAGATTGGATCCTGTGAGATCCTATAGAAGATCAATAATAATGCATACAGGTTATGCCTCCCCAGCCATTTGAAGACTTCTAATGTATGTAATGTGAAACATTTGATACCTTGTTTTGTAGATCCCAATGAAGCTATTGTGAACTCGAGGGCAAGTTCTTTCCAACCCTGGGCTATTGATGTAGGAGGATCCGAGTAAGATGATGCTGAGTTTTCAGATTGCACGTTGACTATGTTGAAATATCTTGAGGTGGTTGATCAGCACAAAGATGACAAGAAATCGTGATCTTTCCTTACTTGAGGCAATTTTGGGTACGTTTCGGTATTCTAGCCATAACTTTGGCTACAGGTATCAGAATCGCGCATGACCCTAATTCGAAAAGCTCTTTTAGGCGCACACATCTTGCATGCATAGCCATGCTTGGTGTGCATCATATTAGATGCCAAATTCCATTATTTTCTCCTCTAAATTCCTATTTTTAGTTATTTTTTTCATTTTATGGTAATATTTTATTTACTATTTAGGAAGTGATTCTAAACTTGATTTGGGCTAGATTTTTAGTAGATTAATTCTTTTATTACAAATTTAATTTTGGCATGATTATTGAGATTTTGCTATTTTTAGTAAAATTCTGATACGGTCGATTTTTAGCTATTCGGCTTGTGGGTTGACTAGACCATTCTTGAATTTTGATAATTTTGAATTGAACATCAGAGGCATTTCTCTGTATTTTTTGGGCAATTCTCATCTTATTTTCTGTGGATTATCTATTGAAACTGGCTAGCCTGCAGAATAATCATTATTCTGTCCGGCGTCATACCTGCTGTCAGTGATGAAGCGGAGGACACGGGTGGTTCGGCAGGCAATCCAATAGTGAAATCTAGGGTCAAACGGTGAGAGCCACCTTTTGACCCTGTTCATAGTGGTCATCAATGGTGCAGATGAAGTAGTGAGAACCAATTAATTGAGGAGTGAATACAAGAGGGCTACCAGAGTAACTTTATACCTTGGTGCAGTTATCATAATCAGCCTTTGATACTTCTGCCAAATTGTGCGTTCCAATCCAGTTGAATGCTATATCGTTTAAGTGTCATTATCATTAGTAGATGTAGGGTAAAAGTAAAACAACCTCTGTCACTCTCTCATCTCTTTTTTATGCATGTAATTAAATCATTTCAACACTTAAAGCAAAAATATAAGCATCACTATAAGAAAAACAGGCTTTTGTGACCATTTGCTTGTGACGAAAAGACTATTTGTGAGTAAAATAGATTCATTTTAGCTATAAATAATCATTTTATTAAAATTAACTTGCCACAAATAAATAATTTTCTTATAGTGCATGCATGGATTGGCTGGCTAGCTAGCTGTTTAAGGTCACATATTAAACTGATGAGGATTAATAATGCTTACAGAATTGGTCGCCAAGGAAGAATGTCTTGGTGTTAGCCCAGTCGGAGTAATAGGAGGTGTTTGGGGGAACATTCCAGCCCAAGCTGTCTCCAACCTCATAAAATCCTGCAGGGGTTACAGTTGCAAACTTTAATAAGGCCAGCACAGCGACCATGCACCCAATCAAACCTATGCGGCTGGCCATTATTGCTGTGTTCAACAGGTCGACCCTGATATATACTCCCTGATCTCAAAATGTTGTCTTTTCTCAAAGTGCCAATATGGCAATGCGTTTGGGATATGGATGGAACAAATTAAAGCTCACCATGTATGGGTATACACTTGTGAAGTTGCGTATGGTTGTTAACAAAAGAAGAAGCAGAAAAACATTATTAAAAAAAAAAAAAAAAAGCCCTGTTTCTGGCACTGTTTTTGGACCAGTCTCATTGTCGGTTCCATTACGTGTTGCAGTTGAACTCGAACAAAATAGGCCAATGTCAGACCAGTCCACAAGGACGTGGCTCAAGTTCAAGGGCTCGTTGAGATGGCTGCAGAAAAATGAATGGATCAAAAGTTTTTATATATCTATATGTACATTCAATTCAAACAAGCAATCCATGCAATTGCATGTGGCTCTTGAATATGACAAATAAACGAAATACATATTCTAACAGCAGCCTTGCTATTGACTTGTTCTAATCCAATTGCTATCGGCAAGGGTAGGCGTGTGGCAAAGCTTCTATCCTAGCTCAGAACAATTAGTAGCCCAGCTGGCCTGAAATGAACGGGGATAATTAGTGTTGTGGCCAATTGTTTGGGCTGGACTAGGTAATTAGCCTGGTTGGGCTTGATGATTTAGGGCTAGTTTAGGCAGAAGAGCTATTTATTATTTTATTTTTATTTTTTACATATTTTTCATTATTATTCACTACTATTTAATATTCTATTATTATTTTTTCACTCGTAATATAAACAGAATATCTGAGATCGCCTTACTACTCAAACGCAACCTTAATTGCCCAATGTTAAGATTTGATTTACATACATGCACGTTGTGTGTGTTTCTTTCTATGTACTAACAATCAGTGCTGCATGCATTTGGTCCATGATCCATGCCATGCATAGATATTTGGATTGGCTAGTGAGGTATATAGGACTGTAAATGAACTAGTTTATTCGCTAGCTTGCTCTATACTCGTCCGAATAAATTCGACTCGAACTCAACACGTTAAAAAAAAACTCGCCCATGAAAGCAGATATCCGCTCGATTAGTAAATGACATATATCCGACAAAACTTGACTCTACTTGACTAAGGCTCATTAAGGCCCTCTTGTTTATACTCGAGTTGATTCGTTAGCTCGACTCAATTAAAGCTAATTCATATATTGATAAATATATACATACACCTATGTATATATACATCTACATATATATATGTATTAGCTAATAATATAAGCATAACACTTCTATAATTAAATATATAATATATAACCTAATTACTTATGTCTATATATTGAATATACTTCATAGGTATATCTTATAATTTGTACAATAATTAGTCGATAATATTTAATAATTTCTTATACTAGTATGTGGGAACCATATATGAAATAAATATATGCTATGATATTATGTGTATGTATTAATAATATATGTAGGCATATAATATATTGTTATTATATATAAATATCAACTAGTTAGATATTAATTATTTATAAATTTTTTAAAATCTTATAATTCAATAGATGTTCTACTTGTTAGTTGTACAAATTCAATATTAGATTCTTTTTTTTTTACCTAATTTATTAATTATTAAATTTTATTCAAGAAATAGAAAAATAAACAATTCGCGCTCGAGCTCAAGCTCAGCTCGACTCGAACTCATTTGTGGGATGAACTCGAGTTCGAGTTGGGTGTTTAGCTTATCTGGTCAAGTTTGAGCATAGAATAAATAAAAATCTCGAGTTCGGATTCGAGTATTTTGAGTCGAGCTGAGCTCGACAGACCAAAGATTGGCTCGGCTCGGTTTGATTACAATCCTAGAGGTATATATGCTGATAAAAAAAAATTTGCCTCAACAAAATGGTCGAATGATCATCGCCTTTTATGTGGTACTTTTTTATGGTAGTGTGCTAAGGGTGTTCATTCATAGCTTTGCTTAATGATAATGGTAAGAAGTAAAGAAGACCAGCGTTTATGTGAGATTTACCACTAAGGCATACATCCACAAGTATATATAGGATGTAAACTCTCTCCAATTACTTCCATGGAGCTCTCTTTGGGAAAAATGGTATTGGAGATCTCTGGTTCTCCCCTTCTCTCTAGCAGTCCTCCAGATCTCAAAATGAAGCAAGCTGTCCCTCCCTCTGTTGCCTCAATCCCTCTTCACGTCCCATTCCCTTCATTTATGTCTTGTCTCCTAACTTTATGTTTGATCAAACCTTATCATCGTCAAACCGTCTCTTTCTCCCTCCCTTCCTATCATAGCTAGTTTGCATGTTCCATGAACTTTTGATGGGCTTTCCACTAGCGCTCATTTTACCCGCAAACAAGGTTGAACGTTAATTGTGGGTGTTTGAGTTTTGCGCTTGAATTGTTTGGAGAAATGCCGCAATGGAAATTCTACACGTGTAGTGACACTCTTGTTATATATACTAGTGGCACATGATTATACACAGGATCTTCTCAATTTCATTTTAGAACTCCTACAAACACAAATAGATTACACAAAAATAAACTCACAAATTGACATGGCTTCACGTAATGCGTTAGGTTTACTTTATATTAAAAGTAACTTTACAATATGACTTTGAATCAAGCCACGTCAGTTTGTGGATTTATTTTTATGTAATCATTTTGTAGCTAAAATATTTCTCATTTCATTTTATAAATGAAATGTATAGTACTATGTATTTAGTGTAAAATATATGTATAGTATTTTGATCATTGTATTTCTAAAATTGATTAGATTGATAAATGAAATGATTAAAACACCCAATATTCTTATACTTAATGCATACTATATATCCGTTATTTCAAGCTAGTGACATAGAGATTGGAGTTTTGTGCAATGGATATTATCTGTTGAAGTGGTTTCTCCGGGAAGCCTTGGACTATCTGGTTGGTTTAATCTAATTTTGTATCCATACCGTTAGGGTGTTGATGATATCGAATTTACCTGACTTAGTAGTACTCCGTGAAAAAATGAATTTAACTTCAACAAGCTGGATCATGAATTCTGGATCATGAAATCCTTTACATGATCATAGTAAAAAATAATAATGAAAAGAATCATCGATCTTTGGAGGCAGTGGCGGACCTATTAAGGGGTAGGAGGGGGCCATGGCCCCCCTCCCCCAAAAAGTTTAAAATATATATATTAGTTTTTTTACAATGTAATAGGATGATATTGATTTTATTTTATGTTAGCTCCCTCTCTAAAAGATTATTTTGACCCCCTCTATATAATTATTTTGATCTTATAGATTAATTACTTATAAGTTCAATTTTAAAAAATTAATCTAATTTAAAAATAAAATAAATAAAATACTTGATTATTTAGTTGTCTATATTGAAAGAGAAATAGTTAAGAATTTAGATTTAGATTCAATACTTGATGATTTTGTTTCTTTAACAGAACGCAAGTTACAATTTTAGACAATCTATATTTCTTTTGTTTGATATATTTGTATGAGTGTCTCTATGTTATTTCAATGATATATTATTCTCAATTCTTAAGATATCATATATTTTTTTAATACATAGATTGTATTAAATGTATTTTATTTTTATTTTAGATCTTACTATCATATCGTTCTAAACCACGGGCTAGAAAAATTGCATAGAACTAGAACAAAAAATATTTTATTATAATTTTAGCTTTATTTGACCCCTCCTAAAATAAATTCCTGGTTCCACCACTGTTTGGAGGAGTGGCGGCCTGTGAAACTAGGGATGCATGGCTGGTGGGGTGGATCTCGATCGCCACCCCCATGCGAGGTACTGATGATTTCCAATTTATTTTTCTATTATTTTAAGGACTTTCTCGTTTCTCCCATGGGGGTGGGGGGCCCTAATTCAGACAGCAATGGCCTAGGGCTTAATTAAGATGGTCTCATTTTAACTTCCATTTTTGGGAATGACGGAGAGTTTGGGTTGATGGTGATCGGTAAGAAAATTAATGTTCCGAGACAATTGGCCGGGGTTGGCTCATCTAGAGAGAATTCCTCTCTCCATGAATCTTTCTACCACGTGTGCCTTCTTCCACTTGTATAATAAAACAGGGAGCTAAAATTCCGCCAATGATGTAAGACTTTTGACATAGAAGCCCCATCTATATACAAATGCTAACGATAATATTCTAACCTAATAATATTCCAATATAATATTCTAATTTGGACTAAACAAGACGATCAAGAACCCTAAAATCTTTACAATAAGGAAATAAAAAATCAAAGTCCAAACTTAACGGCTCATGGATGAGAAAACTTCCTCAACATACAAATATATATATATATATATGGTCAAGGGAGGATAATGAAACATATTAAATGTAAAATGACCTTAAATTTCAACCCAATGGTGATCGATCTTAGACGTTGCTCAAATTCTCAATTCATTTCTTTATGGTAAAAGTCATCATCATTGAAAAATCAAGCTCTCAGTTTCAATCGAGATGGCTTTGATATATGGACCTATGAAACTGGAAATTCTATTACTCAAGCTGCCATCATTATCCTTTGGTCAGTACTATTTTTATTATTTTTAATTGCAAGGGAAAACAAAAAAAAGGGTCTACCAAGGTAACTAGTTACATTTGAAAACCCCTTTTAGAGAGAGAACTTCTGACTTCTCTTTAGAAACTCATCCAAACCGAAACCAGCCAGAGGCGGGGGTGAGAGATTTGGGTCCTCCCCCCTCCCTCCTCCCAACCCAGAACCTCTATCTTTCCAGTTTGTTTCCTTTCTAGTACTCTGTTTTCTTTTATTTTTGTTTTGTTTTGTTTTTTCTCGTCAAAGCATGGAGAAGCGTCGTTTTAAAGTTTTCTAGTGGCTAATGACCACCACACGTCCCACTGTAGGGTTCCTAAGCCGCCGATCTTTTAGCCTATTGAAGATTTCGTCAAAAGGAGCGACGCATGATTCACATGCATGGGTCAAAGTGCGCATGTGGCTTCCACGCATCACCACACAGGGGGCTTTGCTGTTATCACGCGCGGCATTTTTAAGGTTAATGATCTCGGTAGTTTCAGGATCGACGGTTCAGCACACTTAAAGCATGGCGTGTGTCCTTCACGTGCCACTACAGCCTTCTTGCTCAATGTTTTTTTTTTTTCCCAGTTTCAGTGTATTCCAAGTTTCTATTTTCTATATTTCCTATGTATTTTCTGTTCTGTTGTTTGTGTTAGGTAGTAAAAAAATAGACTATTGGACTTGTTGTCTATAGTAAAAGCATCCCTCTCCTCCTTTGGAGGATGCCGTCCCGCTCCTCCTTTTGAGGATGGTGGGTGGTTTTCCCTCTACTCCTTTGAAGGATGAGGGTTGGATATATTCTCCTCCTTTGGAGATTGGGTGATGGTTATCTCTATTTTTATAGAGTGTTTCATTCTTAGACAAATTGAGATTGAAATCTCAGAAGGTTTTGTGACAATGATCCTTGCAGAGAAATTTATGTGTGGGGAAGCTTTAAACAGATGAATAATTTAGTTTGTAATCTAAGGTTTTTCCTGTATTTATCAGTCACAGCTATAATTTTGGTTTAATTGAATGAAATGAAGTCTATTTTCACTAATAATAATAATAAAAAAAAGGCTAGCTACATTTAATTAATTAGAAATGCTATTGTCACCGAGAAATGGGTCCTGAATTTTTTTTTTTTTTTGACATAAGGATTAAGAAAATGTATTTTTAGTGATGTAGTGATATTTAAAAAAAAAAAATGTTTTAAAGTATTAAAAAACAATAATAAAAAAACTTTTTGTTCTTTTCGGGAGCCGTCCCTTGCACGGCTCTTAATTAATCATGTAAATTAAAGTACTGGCGTGCAGCAGAATGCGTACGTCGTCTCCTTCGAAAATGAAAGTAGCCAAAACCAATGACTTTTTGCATTGCTTTTGTTCATTATCTTTTGGTTAATTATGTAAATCACGATACCTTCTTACTATATATGGATATGGCTCATATTATTATGAAGGGATGAGGAGTTAAAAAAATACCCAATCAAAATCAATACATGAACACATAAAAATTAAAATAGAAATAAAAAGGATAATTGAACCAAAACATTTGTTCTTTCGGGCCTTGTTTCATCCTCGTCTAGATCGAGGAAAGATTGCCATATGAGTTATTTTAGTTTTAAATTAATGTGTACATGGCACACCATCAAATTCACTTAAAATGCTAATATTTTATTTATAATATTTAAATTTTAAAATTTATCTTTTAATATATTTAACGAAAGAATAAATATATCGACATGATAAACATATTATTGTTGTGGAAGTGTGTCACATCAGTTTACGTTAAAAAAAAAAAAAAAGTTATTGTACTTCAACTCTTTTTATAAATTTTAAACTCCATCAATATAAAACTAGTAATGGGTCACATGATATATAGTGTGTTACATGTTAAATTAATTTATAAATAACATTACTCTTTGATGCATTAATATCACGAGGGATTGCATGAATGCCGTTGTTAAGGCCATATTAGATCATAATGATACGTATTTATGCTCTACTGTTTCAGAAAATAACAAATAAGAGAAGCTAGATCAGGAAGAGCTAGAAAGCCAATCAAAAAGACCAGTTGGAAATGTGAAATCCGGTCAAAGAACAGTGAGAGGCCATGAGACAGCCCTTTGCAAAGCTCGCCCATTCAAAGCGTAGGCCCAGCCGCCCAAGAGAGAAGAAATGCAGAAAATGGGGTGGGGGGGAGAAGAGCAATCATATTCATGTGTTTAGTTTCCTACGACGGAACTATCTAGCTATCTCCCTCTGTCTTGTGTCGTTATTGACCAATAACCATAAGGGAGTGTTTGATATGATTGGTGTTTTTCATGTTCTTCTCTATAAGGGAGCGTTCTTCATGTGTCATTTTTCAGGAATGGGACTGTGGTTAGAATTTTATCTATTTAATTATTTTGTGGAATTGTTGTTAGGATTCTAGATTGCTTCATTTTTTCCACAACCACTAATGCAAGCAGTAAAGCATGCTGCTGATCTCTTTAGTCAATGGACAATGCTTTCCACAAATTAACCCCCCATGAAATGGGTTGCAATCAGAAAAATCAACATATATATGATTATTACACAAAGATAATATACAATAATGTATGGGAACTGTTAGGGCCACTGGTCTCGACAGTCTCATGTCTCATCTTTTCTCTTTCGCAACCTAGAAAGAAAGGAAAACTCATGCAACTCCGCGAAAGAAAAGTCTTTTTGCAAGCGAGTTCGCGCACCAAATTGTGTATCAATAATGATGTAAGGCATCCGTTTATTAAAACTGTGTGAATTGAAAATAAAAATGATTTTTGTGAGACAATAGACATTACTTTTCTCAAAAATTTTCTTCTTTTATTTTTCTTTTCAATAAAAAAAACCATGTTAACATCGATACTTAATTTGGTGTGCCAAACCGCTTGTACCTAGTAAAGCTCCTCCGTGAATATCTTCCACCAATATTGCAATTTTCGTCTACTCAAAGGAACACAGCAAATGCTCAAAGTTTCAATATAACAAAAAATTAATTTAAAAATATATAGTAAATCACTTAAATAGAAGACACTTGAACACAATGTTAACATTCAGAATGAGAAAGAAAATAAGTTCCGATTAGCAGCCTCGCATTTTCGGCAAACTTTATGAATTTTTTCTATCTTAAGGTATTTTTATTTGAAAAGTCCCTTTTGATTTCTACAAGCATTTTCGGCAAAACAGCTTTCAAAATTAAGAAATGATAAAATTACTACTTAATAACAACTTGTTTACAATTATGTAATAAAATAATATTATTTTAAATTTTATTCTTACTTTTACTTTTGATTTGATGGGTTTAAATCTAATAAAAAATATTAATTTATTTAAGGTTGTATATAAATTGTGAATCACTACTCTTGAAACTTTTTGGTGTTTCTTCCAAAAACACCTCTGACATGATTTTAGGTTTTTTGGCTTCCAAAAGTATTCCTGACATGAATTCAAACTTTTTTACTTCACCCTAAGATGGTCGGGGCCACCTCCGATGCACCCGGGGTAACGCACCTAAAGCCATTTTCTAGAGTTTTTTCTTTTACAAATTTCAATACAAAACTAATGTAAAAAGAAATATTTAAAATTCTAGGGTATACATAAACCGACCAAGCCAGCCATCATCGACACAAACCGGTCGCCAGAGAGAACTGGCCGAAATAGGCCAGCGATAGGAAAATGTTAAAACCGACATTGGGCGGTTCAATCCTGATGTGAACTTGGTTTAAACCACGGAACCGGCCGATAATATATATATTTAAATTATTCGTGCATAAAACAACATTGTCTTTTTACACCAAAAGTTTAGAAAACAATTATATGAAACAATGTTGTTTCAATCTAAGGTTTAATAACCCCACCCCCTCCCCTCCCTCTTCTTCTTCCATATTCTTCTTCAGTTCACTCACACACAGCCCTGCAACCCATCGCTCCCCTCCTCATTCACGGTGTTCACGTCGCGCATTAAACCCCAACACATCTCTCACTCCGAGCTCTCATATCCCTCATCTCCCCAAGGTCTCTCATCTCTCCCCTCCCAAACTTCTCTCATCTCTTTGAGTTCCAACTTCCCCTTTCTCCTTTGAGTTTCCTCCTTTCTACTGGTGACTATTGTTTTTTGAAGTTGTTAATTTTCACATATTGATTTGTGAATTTGTGATCTGGACTTTTTTTTCTTTTTTCTTTTTTTGTGTTTTAATTTGTCACAAGCTCGATTTTGACGTTTTCTTCAAGTTTGATAATTATTTATTGATTTGGAATGGGTCTGGCTGGTGTCAGCTTGTCTTCCCTATGTAAACTCACCGGTCGATCAGTTTTAGTTTTGGGTAAAAATTGCTATAATAAAATCATTATAATATTTATCACTATTATAAAATTACTATAATATTTTGAAACCCATACATTTTTCAACTATTTATCTAAAAGTCAACAACTCAACATGCTTCATATATCCAAACAACTCAAAATGCTCTCAATGAAACCCATGTACAAACACACTTCAATCTCTACTTACAACTATTCACAATACTTCTCAACACTTCTAGTTATCCAAACTAGGCCTAAGTTTGAACTTTGAAGAGTGAGTGGAGGAGCTTCTTCCTAATTCTTTCTGCGGTCTTTTCCCGTTGGCAGACTTTGGGAGAGTTGATAGAAAAATTTATGTAATGAGCTGTGCCAGTTCCATTATTCATGTAATTCCCTCCGGTACGGTATACGCTACATGATTGGTACGTGCACCAATCTACTACATGCAAGATCGAAAATTAATATAATGGCTTAACATGAAAGGTAAATAAATGGAAAAATACACAAAAAAAAAAAAAAAACACTGTAATAATATGAATTATAAGCACGGAATGATCTTCAGAAAAATGTGAAGAAAGAGATGGCTATGGTGGAGATGACAGCAGACAAGGTCCCAACAGCCAGAGATGAAGCAGAACTCCATTGATCTCCAATTCTGATAGTCACCTTCTGGCCGAGGTCGCAGTGGTTACCGATTGTGCAGATGAAGTAGCGAGTGGTGTTGGACGTGAGAGTGAAATTTGCCGGGCTTGTTTGTCTCAGAGCGATGGTGCCAGTGTCATTGCAGTTGTCATAGTTTTCTTTTGTCACTTCAGCAACATCGTGCGTCCCATTCCAGTTGAACACTGCATGTACAAGATTATATTCATCAGATCATGAGTGGATGGGATTTTGAAGAGAGATAAAAGATATTAATTAATGATGTTTGAATTATATATGTAGTAATTAAATACCTATGGTGTCGCCAACTTCGAAAACCTTTTCACGAGCCCAGGTCTCGTAGGCAATGGAGCCAAGTGGAGGAATGCTCCATTCCAATTCATCGCCAACAGAGTGGGTTTCTGCAGTAGCGGTCTTCAGTAGGGCAACTACGACGATCAAGCACCAAATTATAAAGCCCACCCGATGAGTAGGAGTTGCCATTTGATTTCCTTGTACGTGTTCTGCAGGTCGTCCCTGACAACTCGAGCTCTCTGTGTTTCTCTTTTCCTCACTGAAAAAACACAGCAAACGATATATGTGACAACGAATGACAATGTCTATTGGGAGGAATGGGAATGTACGATGCAACCACAAGACTTTATAGACAACCCACGAGCATCGGCTCTGAAATTGAGTCTATGGCGTGTATTACACTCTCATTTTCTTTTCTTTTTTCAAAATATAATATAAGTAATTAAATAGGCTAATTTATACGAGTTTTAAGTTTTGAAACAAATTTAAAGTATAGGTCCGAGTTCGAGTTTTATGAAGATATATAACCATATATGTTTGAGAAGAGAAATCTTTTAACTGTGAAATTATTATTTGTCACAAAAATTTAAGTTGATGGAAAGAGTTAGATTTTATTTATATTTATTTTATATCTTAACACTTCTCGTATGGCCAAACTCTCCCTCAATGAGTGGCTCAACACGTAGAATATTTAATTAAATGGGATAGAGTGTAGAGTTAGGGTTCAAACTCAGGACCTCAGCTCTAATATCATGTAAAATCACCACTTGTCTCAAAAGTTTAAACTGATGGGAAGATGTAGATTTTATTATTTATTTTATATCTTAACATTAACCGCAAAGAGATTCTACAAAAGAGTAAACCTACGAACTAACGTGGTGTATTGATGTGATATGTTTGATTATATAATTACTTCTATTGTAAAATAAATCTAACGGATCATATGAAATCTTGTCAATTTATGATTTTATTTTTATGAGATCTTTTTGTAGCCAGTAGTAATTCTCATTTGACAAATATTTATAGATTTTTAAAATACAATATAAATAATTAAATTCCACATCTTACATATTTTAGTACAAGGCCAGGGTAGAATGTGAAAGTGATACAAATATAGCATAAAACATTTTCCTAAATATAAACGAACTACAACATGATTTCTGTCAAAATGGGCGACGACCGGCACCAAACGTATTTGAGAAAATCTAGAACTTTGGCCGACGGTAAATGCTTTTACTTTTACTTTTTATCAAACTATTGACATCAATGGCCGCCATGTAATCTTCCAGAAAAGACATTGCATGCAACCGGATGATCAAGGAAAACTAATTAAGGTCAGTACGGCTTTCGTTGGATCACTCTTGTATGAACTACGTACCATATTTGGCCAAAAAGGTCAAAAGTATGAACTCGTGCGCTTGTTTGAAATTGTATAATTGGTTGCTGAGTCATGGAAATTGATTTTCCTAATATTGATAATTCTTGTAGTATTTGGACTACGCCTACGGTTACATGGGTTTCACTTGAAAGATTGCATATATATGAGCATTAAGGAGTTTCCCCCAAGTGCACTTCGAATAATTCAAGAGAAAAGTCTCCCAATCCAATGGCCACTAGAAATTGTTTGGCACCCAAGGAGATTTGAATTGAACCTTAGACATGGGGGGAGCATACCCCCAAGCCTAAGGCCTTTACCACTTGAGCCAACCCCAAGGTCCTCACATGCAACTTAAAAATTGTAGTAGAAATGAAGAGCATGTTTGGTTTCCATAACTATCTCTTTGATTATTGTTCTATCTACTTGCTGGAGGCACAAATATATCAACTGCAAAGGCACACCATAAATGGAAAAAAAAAAATGGTTCTCCTCAGCTAGTATTCCCCAATAACAACTTAAAATTTTACTTGGAATAACTCAACTCAAAATTTAAGATGGTGTACCATAAGAGAAGTGAGAGAGCAGGGCAGAATAACTATCCTTAGATAGTCTTCTATGCAAAACTAATAGGATAGTTATGGAAATGGGTTATGAAGGGCAGACTATTTTTTTTTTTTTTTTTATAAGTAAATGAAGGGCAGACTTCTTCCATCAACAATCACCCTTAGAAGATAAAAAAGCAATATGGCTAGAATCCTTGGAAGTGTCCATAGTAAGAACAGATAGGGTGTACTGCTCATGTTTCCAAACCGCCATGTCCAAGCATAAAGATTCACAATGTTATGGTCTGTCTTATGAGTCCTTTTTTGAGGGATTAAGCAAAGCTACATCCCGAGGTTACTGATGCTTATACTTTTAATAATATATATGTTCTTCTTATCAAAAATAGAGTTACTGATTCTTATGCTTCTCTAAGATGTAAATTCGAATTCTCCTTATATGCTTCCCATCCACTTACACTTTTTTTAGCCCCCAGAAATCTCTTCATGTGTATATTCCCTCAAATAAAAGAACATAAATAAAAACCCTGTCCAGCAAGATGATAACAGCTACAGAGTAATATGAGGAAATGAAACAAGATTTGATTTTTTTCCTTTTTGCTAATAATTATATCTACTGTGGCTGCAGCTTCACTATCATCTCCTTTTGAAGCCCATCCAGTCTCTGTAACTATGACTTCCATGTTTTTAAATCCAGCATCTGCCAGAGCTGCATATGCTGCGTCAATCTGTGCATCAAGCATGTTATCGTAATGCAGCTCAGTTTTCGGATCATAGATCCCCTGGGTTGACTGGAAAAGAGCGTAGTTAATATCAATGTTCTCTGGATCAAACGTATAGGCCAGGAATGGGTAGGCATTTAAACAGAAAGGAGAATCAATTTGTACGAAAAACTCCAGGAGTGGTTTCATATATTGAACAATACTATCTTTGAATATACATGAAGAAGGAGGGTAGGAATTGGCAAAAACAGCCTGTGAATGTGCTGTGCTAATCTGAACCACATCAGCCAGATGAAGCTTATTTATGGCACTGNAAAAAAAAAAAAAGTTCCATTAACATAGGCACATGGTTTAAAAAAAGATGAAAACCAACTAGCCGCCAGATATTGCATCTACATCATTGAAAACATGGCCAAAAGAAATTGGACCAAACAAACTCGAGCACCAACAATTTTTTCATCACCCCTTTTTCCAGTTTCCTCTTTTATTTTATTTTATTTTATTGGTAATACTTGTGCTTTCAATACCCATCCTACAATTTATATCAAAGTATAGCAATATTCATGGAATGCAAAATTATTTTTGATAAGTTATATTCATGCAAAATCACATAATGTGATAGCTTTCTCTTCAGGTTTTTGACTCGTCACAGCAAATCAAGAACAACTCTCATCTGC
This sequence comes from Pterocarya stenoptera, assembly GCA_003123785.1. Lineage (NCBI taxonomy): Eukaryota > Viridiplantae > Streptophyta > Magnoliopsida > Fagales > Juglandaceae > Pterocarya > Pterocarya stenoptera. The sequence goes on along the minus strand of QEOT01123939.1, from coordinate 84,981 downwards.
AATCTTAAAAATTGATATAAATTAATGTGATATGTCATATTGTGAAATTCATTTTACTATAAAATAAGTCGGACATATTACATCAAACCATATTAATTTATAGGCTTCATTTTTAAAATTCTCTGTCCCTTCCAAACCAACTCTTATCTTTATCCCTCCAAATCCTTCCACAAAACAGTCACGAGTCATGAGGGTGTTAGCCTAGCGATACATTCACACCCATGAAATTTGTGTGGTGGGTTGGAGATCACTAGTTTGAATCTTTGTAGAGGACAATGCCAAGGAGACAAGACCATGTTTATTATTTTTGAATTCTTCTATTTACAAACTGAGCTCGTCTTGCTCCAATCCACAGCATAAGTGCAGATTCGTGTTTGAAATGTAAATGCAACATTAAGCTTACAAAACAAGGATATGGCAGTCTGGAATGAAGAAGTAACACTAAGCGGCACATTAAACTTGAGCAGACTGAGATAAATCGTTCCAAAAAACTGATAAAAGACAAAGGAGATGATGCAAAATATATTATATTAGAGAGCAGCCGTTTGGTAAGGCAAAAACCAATATACATTTGCTGAGATATGAAATAATCAGCATGGTAACTAATGAAGAAGACAAGAATCAATGGCACACACTGTTCATACTCTGGAGTGTGACATCAAATGGTACCAATTTCCAAACCTCTTGAATGCCTCATGCTGGTTTGGCAGCCCTGGACCGTTTTCATTAATTCATTATTCTTAAAAACAGAAGCAGTGCCACTGCAGAGAATGCGGAAACCAAAATATTGGACCCAGGCCAACCTCGAGCTCGAATATCCTGTACCAGTGCAGAGAAGGAACACAAATGATAATAAGAGGAGGTAGCAGTATCGATAGAATAATTAATCCAGTCTTGCGCAGGTACATTACCGATAAGCTCAGTAAAAGTAAATGCATTAGACAGTGGCATGCTCCTTTGGGACTCGTTGAGTTGACAAAGATAAAAATTCAACTCTTAACATTCTTAAGCCATTTCAGCAGTACTTCATTGAAAATTCAAACAGTGAAGCAGGTAGATTCTCTACAATGAGAGTTTTTCACATTAGTTGGGTTCAAACAACTTCTCCACCATAAGTATTAGTGTCAATTTTGGGTATAAGGTTCGGCCCATTAACCCAGGTCAAGCTAACTTGAGCCATTACTTGAGAGTCAGAGAATACAGTACTCAAATGCAACTTAAATTTTTTTTTTTTTTTTTATTGGCACCGGGTGTCCAGGAACAGCTTCCCAACTAATCCCGGGGGTGCACATGCCCTCGGCAAGGAGTTTCCCGCAAGTACACCTCGGGTAATTCAAGGGAAAAGTTTCCCAATCCAATGGCCACTAGAGATTGTTGGGCACCCAAGGGGATTTGAACCTTAGACTGGGGGGAGCATACCCCCAAGCCCAAGGCCTTAACCACTTGAGCCAACCCCAAGGTGTTCACATGCAACTTAAAAATTGTAGTAGAAATGAAGAGCATGTTTGGTTTCCATAACTATCTCTTTGATTATTGTTCTATCTACTTACTGGAGGCACAAATATATCAACTGCAAAGGCACACCATAAATGGGAAAAAAAAAATGGTTCTCCTCAGCTAGTATTCCCCAATAACAACTTAAAATTTTACTTAGAATAACTCAACTTAAAATGTAAGACGGTGTACCATAAGAGAAGTGAGAGAGCAGGGCAGAATAACTATCCTTTAGATAGTCTTCTATGCAAAACTAATAGGATAGTTATGGAAATGGGTTATGAAGGGCAGACTACTTTTTCTTTTAAAAGTAAATGAAGGGCAGACTTCTTCCATCAACAATCACCCTTAGAAGATAAAAATGCAATGTGGCTAGAATCCTTGAAGTGTCCATAGTAAGAACAGATAGGGTGAACTGCTCATGTTTCCAAACGGCCATGTCCAAGCATAAAGATTCATAATGTTATGGTCTGTCTTATGAGTCATTTTTTGAGGGATTAAGCAAAGCTACATCCCGAGGTTACTGATGCATATACTTTTAATAATATATATGTTCTTCTTATCAAAAATAGAGTTACCGATTCTTATGCTTCTCTAAGATGTAAATTCGAATTCTCCTTATATGCTTTCCCATCCACTTACCCTTTTTTTAGCCCCCAGAAATCTCTTCATGTGTATATTCCCTCAAATAAAAAAACATAAATAAAAACCCTGTCCAGCAAGATGATAACAGGTACAAAGTAATATGAGGAAATGAAACAAGATTTGATTTTTTTCCTTTTTGCTAATAATTATATTTTAAGAGGGATGTTTTAGCTAAATAGCCTCTAATAAATTTCTATCGGTTTTCAAAGAGGACGTTCAAAAAAGGACTTGGACTGAGCAAACATAATCCCTAAGATGTTAGCATTAAAACAGATCAGTTTTATCATGCGTTCAGGAACCCTAACCTTCAAAGACAAGTGTGATGTATCTGCAGCTGAAGATACAAGTCCATGAAACCCAATATCATATGCAATGCTCCCATCAGGCTTAAACAATCCAAAATTTCTCTCAGAAGTTGCCCCAGTCTTCAAATTTTCATTAAATATTGCAAAGACATATCCCTTCACCACCCTTTTTGGCCTAAAAGGGGTTCCTTTCTTCTTTGCAAGCCTTTTCCGCAGGTTATAATTATATGTCCTTGCATTATCTACTGTGGCTGCAGCTTCACTATCATCTCCTTTTGAAGCCCATCCAGTCTCTGTAACTATGACTTCCATGTTTTTAAATCCAGCATCTGCCAGAGCTGCATATGCTGCGTCAATCTGTGCATCAAGCATGTTATCATAATGCAGCTCAGTTTTCGGATCATAGATCCCCTGAGTTGACTGGAAAAGAGCGTAGTTAATATCAATGTCCTCTGGATTATACGTATAGTCCAGGAATGGGTAGGCATTTAAACAGAAAGGAGAATCAATTTGTGAGAAAAACTCCAGAAGTGGCTTCATATACTGAACAATACTATCTTTGAATATACATGAAGAGGGAGGGTAGGAATTGGCAAGAACAGCCTGTGAATGTGCTGTGGTAATCTGAACCACATCAGCCAGATGAAGCTTATTTATGGCACTGTATAAATTTTTCACTGCACCACCAAGAGCTGCCCACATTTCAGAATCACTCCCTCCAAAAACCTCATTGCCCACTGCAATGCCACGAATGTGCGTCTCAGGAAGGAAAGACTGTACATTCTCTTTAACCCAACTCATTGCATGATCCTCACTTGAACTCATATTTTTCAGGGATCCATTTGGAAGACCAACCACTAATTCAAGCCCAGTTCCACTGAATGCCTTTAGAACACTGTGATCGGCATCGTAAATTCTTACATTTTTTATTTTTGCTGCTCTGAGAAGAGTAGCAACTTCTTCAGGTGAAGGGATGTTATCTGCAATTCTTCCATAATTTATTCCATAGGTTCCAGTGAATCCTTGCACTGTCATGATGGATGCTAGGGAATGGGAAAAAAAAAGTTCCATTAACATAGGCACATGGTTTAAAAAAAGATGAAAACCAACTAGCCGCCAGATATTGCATCTACATCATTGAAAACATGGCCAAAAGAAACTCGAGCACCAACAATTTTTTCATCACCCTTTTTTCAGCTTCCTCTTTTATTTTATTTTTTTGGTAATACTTGTGCTTTCAATACCCATCCTACAATTTATATCAAAGTATAGCAATATTCATGGAATGCAAAATTATTTTTGATAAGTTATATTCATGCAAAATCGGTCGAAACAATTATAACAGATCAGGCATGACTTTTCTTCTTCAAACTTTTATTGAGATTAAGGACGTATCAGCGTCTATATATGATAGGACAATGCTAGGATGACTCCCATATGTGCACTGCAAATATGCCCCCTAGTGCAATTGGACTTTTTTTTTTTCACTTTCTTTCAAACATTTTTTAAACATCCTTAACCATTAAGGGAAAAAAATTCACAATTTCACTAATAGTCACTTCCTTAACCATTAAGAAAAAAAATTAAAATACATGAGGGAGCACATTTGGGAGTCACCCAATCATTTTCCATACATGATAGAACATCACAATCTGATAGTTTTGCAAATTGGAGAGTGAATCGACATTGGTTCCACCAAATCACCAAAAAGATTACTTGAATCATTAAAAACAAAAGATATCATTTGTTTATCGATAAAAAAACAAAAAACAGAAAAACAAAAGATGTCATTCAATAAGAATTTAAATACTGTAAAGTAATCTTTCTACGGTACAATAGTGGCATGAAAACAACAATAACAAGTTAAAATATTTACATATCAAAAAAAAAAAAGTTAAAAGATCCAGCGAACCCTGAGAGAATTGTATAATATTATTCTCAATTAAAACAATTTCAAACAAAGAATCAATTTTTACTATAGAAAAAATCTATTCGTCATCCATTTTCTCATCTTCCTCCCATACGTGGGATTAGATTATAGTTTCTGAAATATAATAAACAATTAAATTACCAGTCTACGATAGTAACCCAAAGAATCTCGACGTTCAAGATAAACCAATCTATCTCGCTAAAAACTAATGAACAGAGTCTGAAAATTATAAGAATACTAGCGATCAAAAACATTATAAGAATAATTATAAAAATATTTATGAGAATTTTACAGAAGCCTACCCCACAAGGCCAAATTGAAATAGACCAGAACAAAAGAAAATAGAAAGACCAAATATCCATTGAACAAAACAAGCAAAAATCTCAACTTCAAACGATCACGAAAGATAGTTTAAATGAATCCAAATAATAAATCCTAGTAACAAAGCAGGGCCAGAAAGTACCAATCAGAGAAAAGAAGACCAAGAACACGGCAAGAAACCGCACAAAGACCCACGAGCTTTTCATTTCCGAGGAGAGAAAATCAGCAGCAAGAGATTAAGTTTTTTATAAAAGTCTTCAAGTGGGTTGGTGGGGTGGGCCAAGAAAAGAGAAGAATCGGATATTGGGAGGCCTTCAATGGAGTGCTGCTTCTTCCTCAGGCATGCCATAAGACAAAGATTCCCTCTCTCTAAATAAGTTATACCCTTTCCTCTCCCATCCTACTTAATTCTCCCTGCAAAAAATAAAACTCCGTCTTATCTCTCTCTTTTTCCTTTTGTCTTCAAGTGATTGAAGAAGCGGAAGAGCAAGATGGTACAGAGCTTTGGGCGGCCGTTCTCTCCTGTGGGACTGAAAGAAAGAGAGTGAGTTAATACTATATATTAAGCGGAATCGTTCGTCTTATTGGTCAGCGTGTAACTTTGAAAGTAAGACCTTTGGTACTACTGAGGATGCCCACTTCGTACAGTCTCACGCGCACTGCTTTAGGATCCTTGACTCACACGGTTTTATCACAGAGTTGATATTTATAAAGTCGATCTGGCCTATGAATGAATGCGTAAATAATTGTTATGTTAGCTGACGGGTGTAATCTATCCATTTTGGTTTGAATTTGGATAAAATTTAAGATTGAATTGATATACATCAGTTTTATATTTTTAAAAATTGATTCAGTATCGGTTATTTCTTAAATCCATAATTTCAGTTTTACATGTTTGGTCTATTTTTTAGTTTTAATATACTATATTATATATTATATAATATATATAATAGTATATTATACTATAGTGATAATATATTATAATATATATAATTGTATTATAGAGTATATAAGATTTTAAAATTTAATATTATATTAATTAATAATTTATCATATAATATAAAACTATTTTATATATAATTATATATTATATATATAAATTATATACAATATAAAAAATTATAATATATATATATAAACCGATCTGGTCCTATTTTAGAAAAAGAAAAATGGGAACTGGACTGATTTTGACCGGTTTAAAGAAAAATAAAACCGATACCGGACCAAACCCACCAGTCCAATTTACCGGTTTTTTTTTACACCCCTACTAGCTGATGATACATACGTTAATAATATTAGCATATTTAATTTATAGATAAATAAACTTGTAAATAAATTCTTTTTTAACCAAACACATTTGAGAATTTAGTCAGTACAATTTTCAATCAAATTATTATCACATTAATAACATGAGCTCGTACTACAAGTTATCTGCATTTTAAGCTATTTAAGTGTTAGAAAAATTAGATTAAAATGCACAGCGGAAGCGATATTACCTAGTTGAAAATATCTCAAATCTTGTGCTGTTGTTCCACAGATTCTCCAGCGTCGTTATTCATCCATGATCTTCACATCATGGTGGAGTGTGCTACGTGGTAATACCAAAGCAACACTTACAAATTCCATAGCTTAGATGCCATGACTTGAGAGAATCATTTGAGAGAGAGATCATTCTTGATGCAAGTAACCATCCAAAATGAAAGGAGCTATGTAAATAGCCCCTCTAGGCGTAACCCCCGGCTGGCCATTAATGGCCAGCCATCAAGCCTCATGAAGTGGTTCTCAAACCGTTTCATAACCTTCAAAAGAAGGTAAAGGGGTGCCTACTATGGGTGCCCCTTTCTTACATCTCCCACTCACACATAGTGGGCAAGACTCCGGGTCTGCATCTCTCAATATGTTCTTAATCTTATTCATGCTGGCAAATAAGCCGTGCGACCATTGAGCATAGTTGTAAAAGAAAAATTGAAGCACTATACAAAATCTCTCCTAGAGAAGACCAACATAACAACATCCCTAAAAGTGTCTCATTATGCCCCGACTCATTTGGTCACATCAGACTAAGCATTCCTAATCCATCTCGAGTAAGATTGACTCAGAGCAATACTCAATCTCCATAAAATATGATGTACTCACAGTTATGTCGCAACTTCCAAGAAGTAACATAACTTGCCGGCAATGAGTACAGACCAATATCAATGTGTTACCAAACAGTCTTCCCTTCGTCCTCATATCATTTAGTTTCAGTCCAATCGTTTTCCCAGCAATGCCTCTTTAGACCGCATCATACATGACCATAGATAACATGCCAAAATAACGGATACTAAAATATCAATATCGTGACATAGTTGAAGGTCTCCTAAAGGCATAAATAAATTAAGGTCATCAATTATGACCTACAGGACTCACACGGTGAGAAAGTAGGGATCCATTTACTCACCTCTACTGTTGGTCGTAAAAGCACATGTCGTATGAAATATATGTTACGGTAGAATTCTCTTTTCGAAGAAAGAGCGTATATCTAATCTCAATGCACACTACAGATCTTAGTCTAGTTGCTATATCAGCGCCTAACCCGAGTCCCTCCATTTGCTTGCTATCAAAACGCCAAAGAGAATCTCGTATCTGGCTAAACCACAGGCTGCATGGATTGTGAGTAACCATGCATGATCCTTTTAAATATGATGGACCTCATCTTAGCTTCCACTAAGGTGACATATCTTTCGTGTCTTACAACTTATCCCTCATTGGACAAGTACCGAGTGACACATTGTCTCATCTTTGCTCACTACCCATTTATAGTGCCAAAGGTGATCGCTCATGTGAGTGAGCTGATCTAAACCTGTCAATATACCTTTTTCACTATAAATACTAAATTTATGGTGAATGTGTATGCTTACCAAAAATGCTTCCAATCACGCCACATAATCATAGAACATATCAGTATCATGTGCACGACGAGCAATATCATAAGATAGAGAGAAATTACATGATCAATTATTAAATCACAACTCTCAAGTGATATTTAATGACCATTTCTCCCTATGCGCATTCTAATGTGTAGTAACTTTCCAAAACATGCTCCTACCAAAAGACTCTGCTTTTACATATAAAAGTCCTTTGCACAACCATGAAGTCAGCGACGAATTATCGCAAATCTTATTGAGGTCAAATTCATAATATAAACTTTAGATTCTAGTCAACAAGTCCAACTATGAATTTTTAAGAATCTACAAAGTGACCACAAATGTTATTCAGTAAACTTAATTTGCTACTTCAAAGTTTCATATAAATCTCTTGTACTCAACAAAAGTATGTAAGATAACCATAATTTATTTTTCATTTAGGTTAAAGCGATTAGGGCCTTTGCCCCAAAAACAATTATAATAGTCTAGTCATTATTTTTAACAACAATCGCACCACAAACTCACTTAATCAAGTAAGCTATATTTACCCTATAACAAAATTTTAACATCTAACTCCCATGAGCAAACCATAATGGAAACACCAAACAGTATAGGCAAAACTAGATTCTTTGGTATTGTTCATCTCATTTATTGTCTGCAAATTTTGAACAAGAGCTACTAGAAATTATTTTTCTTGTAAACAATCTTACAAGACAAGAAGTCTGAGCTACTTTTCACAAACTCATGCTCATTACCTCGTAGTATGGAACACCTCTTATCAGGCAACAATTAATTATCTAAGACAACCAGTTCGCAATATCTCTTAGGATGATACTTTTCTAAGACTGTCAACAACGTTAAAAAAACCTCATTTTATTCAATAGGTCGTTTAATAAAAAAAATGACTAGGTACATTGAGTATCTTTAAATAGATGGTTTGTTTAGGCTGCATGTAAATAGCATTAATAGCATTCATTCACTTTCTGTACCAAAATAGTACTAGCAATAATCATGCGTTCAAAGTACTTCATGCCTAAACATTACAAGAGCTAACCATCTAATTCTCTTATGAGAATCAGCTATTTAACACCTTCAAGAAAAGTTTCCATAAATATGCAATCAACAACTATCTAAATGCAACTCAATTAGTGCCAAGAGATAGATCTATACCTTTATCAACTCCACTTTTCCTTTATCAATCAAATCAATAACTCCATGTTGGATAATATAAGTGAAGCGAATCTAAAATTTTATGTTAGGATTTTTACTATGTAAATTCAATACCTTTAACGGAGCCATATTATAAATATTTTCTTCTAATCTCTAAACGACGAAAGAATATTGATATAAAGCCACCACGCTAATTATGATGATCCTTATATTCTATAACTTTTGGAATCACTATCACTAGTGGTACACCATCACTCAAATGTATACTCACACTAGTTGTTGAATTACTCCCACTATTTTCGGCGATCATTTATATAAAAAAAATTTTGAAAAAATTAAGGTAATGTAGAATGAAACGTAATGAAATGTTCTTTCAAAAAAATAAGTGTTTACAAAAAACCACAATTCCTCACCCTCGCTGAAAAATGGTCAAACTTAAATCATCTAGATTTTTAATAGAATTCACGTTTGTACAAAACGGTCACTTAGCCTTTCTTAAAGGCGAATGAACTTGATCGAAGGACGACATATCTGAATTAAGACCGCAACCACATATTATATCAACCCAAATGTGATATAACAACTGCTTTGCGCCATAATTCACCATTCTCAACAAGTTAATAAACTGTTCTCATCATATAATTCATACAATTATGATTTTGAAAATATTTTAACTGAAAAATATATTTTCCTAAAAATATTTGGAATCGTATTTATACGGTGAAACAATTTTTTTTTAAAGCAAAGTCCTTAGTGTGCATGTATAGGAACTTTCACATAAAAAATGCTCATATTGCCTTTTCCTTTTGACTATTCTAAACCAAGAAGAGATATCTCATTAGTGAGAAAAACTTCAATTTCTCAAGCTTTACACCCATCATCTTATGCCTCTACGGCACATTTTAGTATATCATCTTTCCATTTGAGAAATAATATCACTTAGTCATAGAGTGACCATCTAACTTTAAAACCTCTAAGAATTCTCGCTAACACCACTATTTTCAATGAGTCTTAAATAAAATTAGGTATAGACTTCACTAATATCGCAATAAAAGCGCTTATTAAAAACATCGCTTGCAGCAAATGCAGTATATGACGTTTTAGCTGCTAACTAAATTGTCGCACGACTTATTTGCCAGTATGAACAAGATTGAGAACATATTGAGAGATGCAGACCTGGAGTCTTGCCCACTATGTGTGAGTGAGAGATGTAAGAAACGGGCACCTATAGTGGTCACCCCTTCACCTTCTTTTGAAGGTTATGAAGCGGTTTAAAAACCACTTCATGAGGCTTGATGCTGGCCATTAAAGGCCAGCCGAGGATTACGCTTAGTGAGGTTATTTACATAGCTCCTCCCCCCTTTAGATTTAGACTTGCATCAAGAACGATCTCTCTCTCAAATGGCTCTCTTTAGTCATAGCATCTCAGCTGTGGAATGTGTGGATGTTGTTCTGATATATTATCATGTAGCACACTCTACCATCGCCAGAAGGATTACAAATGAACAACGACGATGAAGAATCTGTGGAATAACTACACTAGATCTATAATTTACTAATGAGGTAATATCGTTTCCATTGTGTACTTCGATCTAGTTTTCCTAACAGTGGTAATATATAACCCCCGGCTGGCCCTTCAAGCCTCATGAAGTGGTTCTTAAACTGCTTCATAACTTTCAAAAGAAAATGAAGGGATGCCTACTATGGGTACCCCTTTCTTACATTAAGAATTATAAAAATGTAAAAACTTGTTATCTTAATTATACTTATTGATGAGTCATATTTTGAATTGTTTAATAATATAATTTTAACAAATGGTGTACATTAGAACTTTGTATGTAGTTTTAGATAGGAGTTATTATAGTTTGGTAAAAATTAAACATCGAGTAGAAGTTTAAGATATAAAGTGAAAATTTTCCAAATAGTAACGATAAAATGGTCAATGAAAAAAATGAAATTAAAGTTTTATTAACATTGTACGATGTGAGCTATTTACCGTTCATTTTAATGGTCAAATTTTATAAATGAGGCACATTATAATTTTATATCTATTGTTAACGTCTAAAAATAGTGCAATAAGCCGGAATGAGTGAAAGAGTCATTCACAACCCGCAAAGACTATTCAAATCTCAATCGGTGTTGTGTGGAGCTCCCAGTGGTGGTCTAGTGCGGCTACACCCTTATCTGTGCGTATATCCATAATAGTGAGCAGTAAATAAATGCGGAGAAAGTAATGAAACGGAGACATAAATTTACGTGATTCGATGTAATGCATACGTCCACGAGGTTTTGGGTAGAAGAGAATTCACTACAATATGATTGTTTTACAATCTCTCATCCTTATAGTAAAATAGAGATCAAAGCTCTATCTTCTAGTGAAGATCTCATTACTGGAGTCCTTGTTGTGAGGTTGAAGAAGCTCTCTCAAGAGTCGAAGTTCATCCCCCATTAAAATCATCTAGAAGAAGCCCCTTTATCTTCTTATCCTCCTTTACTTTATGTCACATCTTCTCTCTTTTACGTCACAGCTCCAATTTTCCTTCTGACACCTTTTCCTTCCTCAGTCTTTGTCCCATATTTATCTCTTCTTCCTTTCTCATTTTGTTGTATTCTAGTGAGGGCCATTTGATGGACTGAATTTTTTATCTAGGCTTGGAATATTTTATCCCCTCCAGCCACACAGAGATTTTACAAAAATATATCTACAAATAATTACATGTGATATCTTATATCTATTTTATAATAAAAATAACTTTATAATAAATTACTAATTAATATGAAATAGTGTTTCCATCCCTCTATAATAAGTTGAATATATAAATATTCTTGTTCAAAAAGGAATAATGCAGGTGAAAATTAATGATTTAGGTTTTAATTTACTTATTTTAAATTATTTTTTCTTAGTCGAGTCCATTATTAGAATTTAGAGACGAGGTGGGTGGGATCGGAGGATATTTTTCCTATATCAAGTACCAAGAAAAAAGGAGGACATTTGATTGGTTCATGCATTGTTGATATAAGCTGCAGTACAGAATTGCAATGCCAAGGAAACATCCTTTGTTAACAATATGCCCTCTACTTTTATGTAAAAAAACAACAAACAAAAATCTAAGTATACGTTGATTGATGTGTCCGAGAATATCCAATTAGGAGCCTAGAAAAAATCTTGGAAAGTCTTGTGCCAGTGCTAGTGTCACTTCCAACTCGAAGTGGGCAGCCCTCCACACGTTTTCTTTCTCCTACCGTTTCCAACGCTCCTAAACTATGACGTAGCCGTGACAATTATATAAATCCTTCGGTAAAAAATCTACGTAACTTCTTATTATTCTCGTAGGTTTCATACATCATATTTTTTTTAAATTATTATTATTATTTTTTAATAAATATTTAATATATAAATAATAAATAAAAGAATTGAATTAATTTTTAAAAAAATAAACTAAAAAAATATAAAAAAATATGAAAAAATTTTAAAAAATTTTAAAAAATTTTAAAAAAATAGTGTGTGGAGGTTGAAGAGATTATATAGCATTTCTCAAACAAAAAATTACCGCAACATGGACATCACTCTCATTTTCGAGATTTTTCGAGATGGTATATATCCTACAACTAGTTGGTTTCGAAGCATTTTTAGATATTATTTTTTAGCTGTGTTTGGTTGGCAAGCATATCTCAATGCATCTTAATCTAATTATTGATGAGATCCATTACTTTTTTAACTTTTTATAAAAAAGTTAAATTCATTTTAATTTATTTCGATTCATATATTTCAAATACAAATCTCAACATATTTATATTACACATCTCAATTAGATTTATAAAATATTATTATTTACATATCAATTCAAATCATCTGAGATCAACTTATTATCCAAACACAACCCACTCAAACACAAAATATTTTTTAATTTCAAATCTTTAAGTGAAAAAAATCTAATAAATTAATTATTCTCTTTACAAGTCAAAATCATTTACAGAATATATGAAGAACTTTAACTCTATACACTTTTGTAAGATTCTAGCACATAATGTGATAGTTCATTGGTTCTAACCAATCCAGAATCCAGATGTCTCAATTATATTCAAAGTAGTCAATTATTTCAATTTAGTGTTTAAACAAATTAAGTCAGAGGCAAAAGATCAGCGTATAGGACAAACTGAAATCGAAACTATGAAGCAAACAAAAACGGCAAATTTAGACACCATTAATTAGGAGAGAAGTCATCTATAAAAATTTTCATAAAAGTAAACTTACAAATTGATACGACTTTATATGAAATATTAAAATATTTATTTTAGTATAAAAGTAGATTTATAATCTAAAGTATCATATCAAACAACGTCAGTTTGTAAATATAATTTTATAAAATCTCTTTATAACTAAAACATTTCTCAAATTAGGATGTTTTTAATTATATTTCTCATAATTTCGAAGTTCTTATTCTTTTTTTTTTCCCTTTCTTGTTCCTCCCTCTTAATTATAAAAAACCTTTTTGGGGGAGTAGCTTGAAATATTCCATAAAAATTAGAGGGCAATTAGACACACAGATGAGATATAAAATTATCAAAATTTCTCATTTTCAAATATCACTCATATATAAAATACTCTTAAATTTCAAAATTTCAACCTTTTCATCTAATTATTACCTAATCATTATTAAAACTCAAAATTAATACAACTTTTACAAATTTCAAAACAAAATATAAAAATCAATATAACTTTTACAAACTTCAAAACAAAAATTATATTCAAATAATTTTTTAACTTTATAATATATTTATTCAAATTTTTTCCTCATTTCATAAGATCCAATAAAACATCTTCACTCAAATAATTTTACTACTATCTACAAAATTCTGAAATACTTCAAATGCCCAAACACACTCTTAGGTCTTTTAAATATAAATTTTAAGGAATATGCTTGGGGACCGAGAATGGTGCCTCCAAAGTGACCGATATAAATATATATATATTTATATATATTACTTAATAGTTAAGAAAATAATTTTTAGTGAGTTTGTGATTTTTTTTAAATGTTTAAAGTTGTTTAAAAGATGATTGAAAAAAAAAAATTTTTGCACTAATTATCGGTACAATGCAGGGGCATCCCCTGTCCAAATTCTACCCTGAAAACTCTTAATTGGTTTGCATCACAAACACACATACACACATATATCATGAACAAAACAAAACAAAAAATGATGCTTGCACAAACCACTTTAGAATGCCAATTATTAAATGAAGACTTCTCATGCACTGCTGGAATTCAAGAACTTAATTCCTTGTTCATTAAGTTAGTGATCCGAGAACCAATTTCATATAATGTTGTTCTGTAATTAGTTACAATAACAACTACCGCAATTATTCTGCTATTGATTTCAAACCAATGATGAATTAGAAATACAGACGAAACAGAAAAATGGTAGGAAGAAAACAATGGCATGCGTGTTCCTCCTTATGATTCCTTCAGCTAGTAAGTTTGCTGATTAGAACTGTTAATTATTTTGATCCATTAATGGTAGGAGAAACTATAGTGTTTTCCTCCCTCTTAGGATAATGATTTGGGGAAAAAAAGAAGGAAGCAATGAAGAAAACTTAGGATGGAAGATTAGTCTCTTCTTAGCCTCAACTAACTTCATCATTTAAGTAGTGTTTCATAGCTGTTTTGCCCTCTTTTCAGAAAGAAACCATTGTGCTTTCATATCAATCTATAATCATGCTGTTTACCAGCAAAAAAATAATTCCATAAATCAAGTTGTTTACCGGCAAAAAATTACTATACAAGATTGTTAATGCCTAAATTCGCATAACAGATCGGAATGGAGGAAAGAATTATCTCCAGCCTACGATAGTGATTCGGGCTTCAATATGATGCTCTTCGCGTTCCTCCATGAAATAAATAGCTAATAAGCAAATAGAAATAAATAAAGAGAGACACAGAGATTTACGAGGTTCAAGAGAACAAAATCTACTATAATTGATGATTTTACAATCCCTCATGGCCTTACATATCGCTCAGTATGATGGATGAATTCAGTCTAAGCGTAGAGAAGTCATCCCAAGCTTGTGGAGAGTTCGTCCTTCATTTATAGAGATCTCCTCCTTTTATAGAGATATGTTTTTTTCTTTGGAGTGATAAAGTCCAACTTGCCTTGTAAACCATTTTCCTTTTAAGAGTTTGGGCCAACTTTTTTACCTTATCTCTTTCTTATCTTATCTCTTTCTTACCTTATTTCTTGGCTTTACCTCTTTCCTTATTTTTAGTGATAGGTTTTTCAAAAGTTGTACCCAGTCAATTTAATCCCTAACAAAGACTGAAACGGATCAAAAGTATTAGGGTTCATAAAACTCAGAGAAATCTTACTATTATTTTAGGGGGAGGATCATGAAAAGAGAAGTAAAAGGGGAATGCAAAGAAGTGGAGTTCTTACTAATTCCATGGCCGTTGCTGAAAGCCATATATATAAGATGGCAAAAGCCAAAAGATGAGTTATCTGAAGGGAGGTTTTGACATTTTTAATAATTCTTATACGTCAGAAGGATTTCCAGCCATTTCTGGTGCATGATCTGACCAGAAAGGAGACCCTTTAGAGCTGGCTTCAGGAGATTGGAGTTTGCTAATTATTATAAAAAGTTGGTAGCTTTTGCCATACCAACTGCGACGATCCACGTACGTAGGTACGTAGGGGAATCTACTTTTTTTCATGATCTCTTGCTCGCTGAATCCGGCCACCACATGGTGAGTCACAGCTAGGCTCTGATCTTTTTGGATTAACTTGGCTAAGGGAATCCACTTGTCAATGGGTTCGGAAGCCTACACCCAATAACCAACAACTTTTTTTTTTCCTAATAAATCATTTCATTAATAAAAAATAAATGTAAAAAAGGTTAAGATTCGCATTATGTAAGCAATCGAAGTATATTTAAAAGAAATAATAACAAACAAAAGGGATATGGACAAATTAAATTGGTCTCGATCTATCCCAACCAGCTTCTTTTGATTAAAGTAAGAGAGGAAACATGTTGAGTGGCTGTTTCGATGCAGTTCATTAGAAGGATAGAATAAAACAGTTGGAAGTTACAACTGGTTAGGATGTGAAGGGCCTAAATCCCCTTCCTGACTCGATGGGCCCACTGCATATCCCTAAGTGCCTAGCTCGGGTAGATGGGTCCTTAGTAAATGTCTCGCGTAGGTTATGGCCTGTCAGTCTGTGATAAGCCACTGAATAAGGGCTTATCAAATTCATACCGGCTAGGACAATCTAACAAACTCTTGAGAATAGATAAGGTCAAGATAACGAGGGAAAATCAAATAATAAAACCCGGACTTGATTTTAAATAAGAGATTAGGTTGTTACAATGCTCAAGGTCCCTCTTCACCCTATATATATATATATCCATCAATGATCCTCCATTAGGTATGAACAAATTACTCCTTGGTTCCATAAGAACAATTAAGCAATTCAACTGACTTAAGGATCGGAGGCCTTTTTATACCCTTCAAGCCTTTCCACTTCTATGGTCGTAGGTTTGGTAGAGAGTGGAGGGTGCAAAATATGTCCAGAACAGTTGGCACCGTTTGTGGGATATTTTTCCTGCAAAACAACGTGCCTTTTGCATGCCTGCCACTAAGCGATCTCATGCAACCAGGGATCAGGAAGTATCATTTACGAATATGGAGAATAGGCCAGCGGAGTTGGAGGACCGGTTGAAAAAAGTAACAATGGAACTGTAGGCCCTAAAGCATGAAAATGAGGCTCTCAAGCGAAAAAATGGAGTGTCAGGAGAAGGCGCCATGCCAAGCTAGGTCGATAGGGCAAAGGCGGAGTCACAAAGCGCAGGTTGGCCTCCCCACAGTGATGAAGAAGTGAATAAAATGCACCATGACTTGCGAAGCCTCATGGACAAATACAAAGAAATGGCGCAAAATATAGGAGTGTCTTCCTCGGTGGATCAATTGCTCACCAGCACAAATTTGTCGTACAACGTAGAAATTGTGGCAGTTCTTGAATTAGTCACATCCTGCGGTTTGAAAATTGGCAGGCTGATCGGTTAGCATCAGCACAAGAGGAGGCAACTCTACCTTGGTACGTGGTCACACGGACCATAGAGACAGTGGCCATTAGGGCCGAGATTCTGGAAGTGAGTATGGACACCCCGGAATGGGAAGGAGATATAGTTAGATAGTTGGCGATTGGGGAACTCGCAACGACGAAAGAAGAAGTAAGGAAGATAAAGAACAAGGCTACCCGTTTCACCATGTTAACTGGTCGTATTCATGTCATGTCAAGTTGTATATGTTATACGATATGGGTCAACCCGAAAACGACCTACTAAGCTTAACAAGTCAGATTTTCAAACCCTAATACGACCCATTAAAATAACAGGTTGACATGACATGACATGTTTTGACCCGTTATGAATTAATTAAAAATATATCGACACGACAAGACCAGTTTCAACCCGTTTATGTAAATGTGTTGAATTGACTCAAATAATTCATTTGACCTGATTAATATAATTTCACATAAAAGTTAAAATCACAATATATCCCAAAAATATAAAGCTAACTACATAAGTCTAAAATTACAACCCAAGCAATAAAACTACCAAAATTACAATCTAGAGAAAGTGTGGGAGGCGGTTGTGACTCGTAAGAATTAACTCAACTAAGAATTGAGAGAGAGAGAGATAGAGAGAGAGAGAGTTAGGAAATACGAAATGGGATTAGGGTATTTTTATTTTTAAGTTAAAAAGGATATAATTGTAATTTTGAGTAAAAAATTTAACAGGTCTAAATGGGTCACTAACAGGTTAAGTAGGTTGACCCGTTAGTGACCCGTTAATGAATCGTATCTTAACGAGTCAACCATTTTTTACCCGAACTCGTTAATATCATGTTGTGTTCCTGTTGGGTTAACAAGTCGTATCACATATTTTCACCCCTAGTTTCAGCACCTTTACTAAGATGCTTTTTGAATGAAGAAGCCAACTACATCATGGAGCAGATACACACAGAAATATGTGAAAATCATTCATGAGGAAAAGGCCTGGCAGCAAAGATCATGAGGGCTGGATATTACTGGCCACATGCCCTTAGAGATGGCAGGGAGTTCACCGAAAGATGCGTACAATGCTAGCTGCACGCACCAATCCTGAGCAACCCGCCCGAGGAGTTGAAATCAATCACTTCCCCTTGGCCATTCTCCCAATAGGGAGGTAGACCTGGTTGGGCCTCTACTGCTCGCCATCGACACTTAGAAATGGGCAAAGGCTGAAGCAATGTCAACTATAACTTCCCAGAATGTCAAATAAATTCTATGGAAAACAATGGTATGCTGGTTCGAGATACCTCAAAGCATCAATTCTAACAACAACAAACAGTTTGACTTTGAAAACTACCAAAACTAGTGTGCCCAACTTGAAATCAAAATCAGATATTCATCTCCAAGACACCCATAAGCAAACGGGCAAGTCGATGCATGGAACAAAACAATAATGGGAATGCTGAAGAAGAGGCTGGGGGAGAAGAAAGGAACCTAGACAGAGGAACTTCTGGGGATTCTTTGGGCGTACAGGACAACAGTAAGAACATCGATTGGTGAAAGACCCTTTGCCTTGGCATACGGAAGTGAAGCAGTAATACTAGTCGAAGTGGAAATACCGAGCCATAGAACCCGAAACTGCAACACAGAGCTAAACATCAGGGTGTTGGAAGAGAACTTGGACCGGCTAGAAGAAAAAAGGACCGACGCAGAAACTAGAGTAGCTTCCAACAGAAAGAAGACAAAGCAATATTTCAACAAAAGAGTCAGGCCAAGATCCTTCAAAGTAGGAGACTTGGTCCTCAAAGAGAAGTGAGAGTCACTAAGACAGATGAAGGAAAACTCAGACCACAGTGGGAGGGGCCTTACGTTGTAATAGCTAGCCATCGCCTAGGGACCTACTGCCTCAAAAACGTAGAAGGAGGGGAGCTACCGCACCCCTAGAATGGGGAACATTTGAGGAAGTGTTTTGTATGACTCTCAAGGTAATGATTTCAGTGCAATAAAAGATCTGATTGAATTCATGCCCTTTCTCTATCCTTTCTTTTTCTACTTCGATGCTCCACTCGCCCTCACAATGATAAAGGAAGAAACGACCCAACACAATGTTTCATTCCTAGCCCAAGTTATACAGTCAAGGTATCCTCCCGCTACACTTAAGCTGAGTGACTACAATTGCTTGAATTTACGCAGTTAAGACATCCTCCCGCTACACTTAAACTGAGTGACTATAGTAGCCTGAATTTACGCAGTCGAGGCATCCTCCTGCTACACTTAAGCCGAATGACTACACTCGCTTGAACCTAAGCAGCTGAGGCATCCTCTCACTACACTTAAGCCAAGTGATTACACTTGCCTGAATTTAAGCAGTCGAGGTATCCTCTTACGACACTTAAGCCAAGTGACTACACTCACCTGAATCTAAGCGATCGAGGCATCCTCCCACTACACTTAAGCTGAGTAACTAAAGTTGCCTGAATTTACGCAGTCGATGCATTCTCCTACTACACTTGAGCTGAGTGATTACAATCACCTGAATTTACGTGGTTGAGGCATCCTCCCACTACATTTAATCTGAGTGACTCCACATGCCCTCATAGCGATAAAGGAAGAAATGACTCAACGCAGCATTTCATTACTTGCCCAAGTTACAAGGTCGAGACATCCTACCATTACACTTAAGCCGAGTGACTACACTCATCTAAATTTATGCGGTCGAGGCATCCTTCTGCTACGCTTAAGTCGAGTGACTCCACTCACACTCACGTTGATAAACGAAGAAATAACTCAACACAGCATTTCATTCCTCGCCCAAGTTACGCAGTCGAGGCATCCTTTTGCTACACTTAAGCTGAGTGACTACACTCGGCCGAGACATCCTCTTGCTACACTTAAGCCTAGTGATTACACTAGCCTAAATGTACACGATTAAGGCATCCTTCCGCTACACTTAAAGCTGAGTAACTACACTTGCCTAAATTTACGTGGTTGAGGCATCCTCCCACTATACTAAAGTCGAGTGAATCTACTTGCTCCCTTGGCGACAAATGAAGAAAAGATTTAACGCAGTCTCTTTCCTCGCCTCTACTTACGCGGTTGAGGCATCCTCCTACTATACTTGAAGCCTAGCGTTTCCACTTGCCCAATTAACACAGCAACCAACGAATTAACAATATAACAATATAGCACCCATGCCAACCGAGTGAAGCAACAAATTCATCCAACATAAAGGTCATACGTACAATGTATCATAGTTCAAATATTTATCTTACATAACCACAAGGAAGTTAACTCTTAGAATCATGAAAAAGAGAAGGAAAAAAAACACTAAGGGCGATGAACAGGAGGAGGAAAGGCATATGGCCTTATGTCTCACCCTAAGGAGTCAAAAATATGATAGGCAGCACACCTGGCTCTAATAGACTTCCAGTACAATTGGCTTAAGTTTGCATCAAGATGGGCAAGTAGGTATTCCCTCAGATGCTTAATCCCGTGCTTGTACCCAAGACCCCAAGCTCGATTTTGAACAGTATGAGAGGCCGTCAGTTGGAGATAAAGGTGAACAACTTCCTTTTGAGAAGAAGCTAGCTTGTCACTTAACTCAGTTTCCTTTAGCTTCAAGTACGTCAATCGCCTTTTATAAGACCCAGAGACCTCGATCAACTATAAGTAACGTTGATCGTGACTCCTGAGACCTCACCTATGCCAATTGGGTTTAAGCTCTGACCTTCTTGCCATGGGCAATACTTAACTGCACGCTCAACTCTTGCTGACCCTCTTTAGACTTGGCCATGCGAGAAACATAATAAGCATTCTTCTACCTAAGTTCTTCCACCTCTTTGTCTGCCTAACCGAGTCGGCTAAGCAGGCCTAGCCACTCCAATCCTTGAGCCTCAGCCTCATGATGACACCAACTCACCTCCTCCTACGACCCCTCCAAATCCCATTGAAAACTGTTGACTTGCTTATGAAGAGAAGCAACTTGATCCTCAAGAGAATGAGAGTATGACTCAACTCGAGACAAGCTCTCTGCCATTTCTTCCCTTTTAGCATGGGCAACCAGAATAGCTCCATTCGCACGACTGATGAAAGCATGCATCGACTGGTTCTCCTTCTCTAAGTCTAGTTAACCATTGATCAGAATGGCAGCTAAATTTTCCAAGTCCTGGGAAGCCAAACAAGTAAAAAAATGATATGTAGGGGCAAACAACGAAAAACAGCCAAAAGAACTTACTGGGGAAAGAATATCTCGAAGCCTATACACCATGTCCTGAATGGCTTCTTCCCAAAATTTGTACATGGACGATGGAGATGCCCTCAGTCAGGATCTCAAAGATCAGTGTGTGGTCAACGAGTTGAAAGACCCCTTGGCGTAGGGCACGAAGCCACCCATTTCACCCAGACCAGGCGGTGGCAAAAGACTTCTGTGAGGATAAGGGAGAGATCGAGGAAAATCAGGGAGAGGAGGCGAAGGAGGAGTGCCGGAAACATCAATCCCAACTTGATCGACTGAAGTTAGAAGAGCATCAACAAAAGGCTGATCGGCAGGAAAATTGGGCGAGGGCACATCCCCTCCTATAAGCGAAATACTAAAAGGTGAAGAAGGGATGGAAACCTTACCTCCACTAAAATCTATCCCCAAAGGTTCCACGGGGGTAAATTTGGGGAAAAAAAAGGGATTTCAAATGTCACCCCTCCTGAAGCTGGTGAAGCAACAATAGAGACGGATGAGGCAACTGCGGCCTCGTGTGTCGAGGCTTCACCACCCACGACCAAGGACACTTCGCCAAACTCACCAAAAGGGACTAAGGAACAGCCCGAAATGGTTTAGGGAACTCCCAAGAAAGAAGGGTTAAAGGTTACAATTATCTCACCCTCGTCCAACTCAAAAACCTCTGCTCGACCCCCTGAAAAAGGAGAAACAGGGGGAACAACTTCACAACGCAATGGCTAGGTGGACTTAGTCTCCAATACCAGCTCTAAGTCAGCCTCAGCCTGTGTCATGATAGCTTCAAGGGAATCGACCAAAGAAGGTTGAGAGGGATTCCACTTCCCCTCCCCGAGCATCGAGGAAGAAGGGGAGGACCTTCTTAAGTAGAACCCAATTTGTCGGTAGGATTGACCTTGACATGAACATGAAAAGCTTCATGGCGAGGCTTCTTTCTTTTTTGGTTTCCTTTGGCTGAAGACAATGACCTCTTCTGCCCACGAGGCTGTGATGGAGCACCCAAAAATTGGCGACCAAATACATGTGCCCAACTAGGTGAAACCATGAACCCCGTTAATATTCGCACGAGTCAAGAGGACGACTGTCCAAGTCGAGCTATCATTTTCCTCTACCCAAGCGTGCACCAGATGAAGACGTGCCTCTTCATGATCGGACAAGATAATCTCGAAACCTCTATAATCAATAACATGATTCCACGTAGCCCGAATTGGAAATTCACAGCAACCAGCTTCACTTGGTGGGAATCCCCAACCCTCACCAAAGACAGAAAAATTTCCACTGCTAATCCTTGGGATGGGGATAGCGGCACTCTAGTTGAGCCACTCAATTGCCAGAGTGAGCCCGAAAGCTACAAAGATTCCCCTCCAGACGTCGAACACCATGGATAAGAGAAATTCACGAGTAGTTAGGTCAAGGTATTCATCACTTGTAGGCTCCAAAACCTGCTTCCAGACAACACAACAGGACATCAAAATTCTCCAAGTATTAGGCACGAGTTGGGCAAGAGCAAGCCCTAAGAAATCCAACACGTCACGTACAGAACGACAGAAAGTCAAATAGAACCCCATTAGGAACATCATGGAAGCCATAGAAATAGCCAGTCCCCTAGCATTGGCTGTCCCCCGACCTGGTTTAGGTAAGCTCAGGACCACCGAATCAAGGACCCCGTAGTGATCCCTCACGGAATCCAAATTAGAGTGTGTGGTCGTTGCTATCCATTGATGGCCATCGAAAATAGGGCATCGACTAGCATCAACTACGTCGGTTCTAGGAGGAGAGTCGCCGGGTCAGGAAGATCCCCCCTTCCCCATGAAACGGTTAGGCAAGAGGGTTTTTGAGAGGCCATTACTGAGAATGGAGAAGAACAGGAAGGAGGTATAAGGGCAAAAGATGTAGTGAGAGAGAAACACATTGGAAGAGGAGGAAATAATCCACAGAGTTGGAATATGAGGCGTATAAGGAGAACTTGTAAGAGAAGTACAATGCCACTTGAAACAACAGGACACTAAGGAAGGAGACGTATCGAACAAAAAAAGAAGAGAAAAGGGAAAATGAAGAGGTGCTGAAGTGGAACGATGCCCCATTCTTTGACGCACAAAATTCAAAAGGGAAATGACTTAAGTCACAAAACAGTGCAATGAGTAAAAGTGTCAGGACCCTGAGGATAGTGACCCATGGCCGAGCCACCCATGAGTCACCATGGCCCATCCACTACTATCTTATTGCTTTCTAGTTTATTTCTTATTTATTTTTAATTAATATTTTTCAAGGAACTTTTTGGGAGTTTCCACTTTGTAATATCTATAAATAGGACCCTTAGACATTTTCTTTGGATCTATTTTGGCAAATTTCCTAAGTGAGTGGATTATTGTTCTTGATATCACTTTTTGGTGGTTAACACTTGGGCTACTTGAGTAAAATTCGTGAATTCCTAGTAGAGAATCACTACCTTGAAATTCGTGAATAGGTGTGATTCAATCTATCTTGTTTCTTTGCAACTTTGTGAAATTCATGAATCAAAGTTGTTTTAGTTATCTTTGTATTCATTTAAGTTTTTGAGTGTTCTTACTTTTCTATTTCCTACCCTTTGATCTTGTTATTTTATATGCATTGTTCTTTCATTGTTCTGAGTTCATTGTGTTTCTCGGCCATAACATTTTCCATTCACCATTTGATCCATCCCACATACACATTTCGGCCAGCCCTTGAGTTTGCCCTACTTTCCATAAATAAACACTTCCATAACTAGCCCCCATCAATCCACATTGACCTAGCCGAAACCCTAAGCCTCCATCTTGCCAATTTCCTAATTTTCATATTGGTCACTTACCTAAATTAGCCTTCTTCCACATTCCATAAGCCCCAGCCGAAACCCATATTGCCTTCATCTTTCCATACACAGATCTTGCCTTAGTTGGAAACTCTAACTTTCCATAAGGATCTCCTAAAAGTTAGGAATTCTAACCCTAGCCACCTAAACTTTAGGAATCCAACTAAACCCTAGAGTCCCATAAGGAAATTCCTACCACTTAGGAATCCTTGACTCATCTCTAAATCCAATCCCTTGATCTTAGGAAATTCCATTCCATCTCTTATTCCTTAAATCTCTCAATCCCTAAGATCACTCAAGTCAACCCAAGACCTTCTTCACTTACTAAAACGGAAACCCAATCTTCCCTCAATCATATCCACCTTTCCAAATCCTACCAATCCCTAAATCATCTCCTACAAGTTAGGAACTCATCTTCCACCTTCCAATCCCTCCAAATTTGAAATGCATCCATTGCCTTATTCAAACTTCCAATTCCCAACAACTCTCATGCATTTTATCATTTAGGATCAAACCCTAGCCACCTTACCTATCTCCAAATCATATATTCCTTATCCTATCTTTACTCTCCAATCCCTTAATTCTAGGAACTTCTCTAGAATCACTCTATCCCTAAAATCAATCCATCACTCAAATCAACCAAAGACTTTCAACCTCTTGCCATATCCAAAACCTATCTTCCATATCCAATCTCTCAAATCCTTCAAATCTCATCTTCTATATCCATTCTCTAGAATCACTCCAGTTAACCAAAGACTTCCACCCTCTTACCAAAATCCAATCATCTTATCATATTTGATCCTACACTTTAGAGATCACAATAACCATTCCCATATTCGGCCAATCCTAGCCAACAAACTCTAATCTCACTCATCCACATCTCTTTCAAATCCTAGCAACTCATCCTAGACTCCAACCCTAACCCAACACTTCCCAATCTCGAAATTCCCCTTAGCCACCATCCAAACCTTAGCCTATCTTCACCTTACATGTAACACCCCGTATTTTAGTACATTTTAATGAAGGTTTTTTTTTAATTAATTTAAAAATTGATTCTCTTATTTTAGAATTTTGGGAGTTTTAGAATATTATTTTATAATATTTTAAATTGTGAAAATTATTTTATTGGGCTTTCTTATTGTTAATTATTGTTTTGGATTTAAATTGATCTTTAATTTAAATAGGTTTGTTTGTGGGTTTTAAAATTATTTTTGTTTTATTAAAGCATTTTACTGCGTTTGATTAATTTTAATTAGTGATCTGCAATTTAATTTCTCTTTATTTTAAAGGATGTCTTTGTCAGAGTTTAATATTTTACTTTAGCTAATTTTGAGTTAAATTGATTTATTTATTTTACTGTTTTAAAAAATAGTTATTTGGAGGATCAGTTGTGATCCAAAAGTTGTGAGGATTGGACCTCATTTCTTTTCCCCATCTTTTCTTTTCTCTTCTTTTCTTTTTCCTTTCTTTTCTCCCGAATTTCTTCTTTCTCCCGGGTACCCTCTCTCTCTTCGCCCGACTCCCTCTCTCTCTCCTCTCTCGTGTGTTTCGGCCATCTCCTACCTGTCGCCGTTGCCGGCCGCCGGGGTCGACATCGCCCAGCCCATCGTTTCCCCCTATCGCCGGCGATCTCTCCCCTGTAATCTCGACTCCTCCTTCGGCGGAATCAGCCAGCACGGGCGACACCAAGCAGCACGGAATCAATCGTCTGGCCACCATCGGCCACCAAATTTCTACCACTTCATCACCGGCCCTCCAGCAACCTTTTCCACCCATTCCCGGCTCCGATCTGTCGCCGGAGCCGCCCATACGAGCACCCTCTTTGATTTGAGTTTCTAGACCTTCCACTGCCGTTTCAGCCGCCACCCACAGCCAACCATCACTACCATTAGCTTCACCACCTCCCATAGGCCCTACCCTATCATTCCCAAGTCTTCGTTTGACCCCGTGTGAAATTTGAATTTCACTGTGTTTCGGCCACAATGTTTTTACACTGTGACAGTTGCTGTTTTGATGATTTCAGTGCTTCGTGATCCTCCAAAAATATTTTTATGGCACTGTAAGTATTTCCTAAACAATCTTTTGAGATTTAAATATATTTTTTCTTTAATTATTTATTCTGTATTTTGGTTGGTTCCGAACTGAGTTCGAGGAGAATTCGGGGGTGGATGGATTGAGTACGGAGAAGTTGTGCATTGGTTATGTTGGGTCTTGATTGGTTGTTGGTTGTGGTTATTGTGAGTTGGTACATTGCATATTGCACGCATGTTCATGTTTGTAAAATGAAAACTGGGTTTTCATAAGAAAATAAATTTTTGGGTGCGAGTGTATCACGACCCCAAGCTGAAATTGGGCATTATCTCGGTGGAGCTCCTCTGGTCACTCAGGAGCGGAATATACTGAGTGACTTCCCCTGGGTTGTCGCCGGGCGACAACGGGATCGGACGAGTTACGTGCCGACTCCGTGGCCCTTCTGCTGGCGGGGGCTAGAGGATGACCTGGCCACGAACGCACCGGTTGCGGAATTGGGCATCGCTGGTAAATTAGTCAGGACGTGCGGATGGTCCATAGGGGAGACCATGGTGTATATGAATTAATGGATAAATGGAAAAAAAATGGCTGTTTTCTGAAAAAATAGCGTAAGTTGGTTTTGTGTGTCATTTTCTGGGAAAATGACGAATTAATATTTTTGGGCCAAAATATGATTTTGGCATGTGTTACATTTCTTGCATACTGCATCATGGGCATGCATGATTAGATGTTTAAATGTATTTTTATTTCAGGATTGGTTAGGTTATAACTTACCTGTGGTACCATTTAATGGTACTGCAGATTTCGATTATGTTGATGCAGGTGCCGAGCCTAGGGATTTGGCTCCGCCGGAGGAGTGATCTAGGATCACTAGAGTTATGTTTTTATTTTCAACTCTTGTATTTTTATGGGACATTTGGTTTATGTTTTAAACACTTTGTATTTGGATATCTGTATTAAACTAAAATTCTGGTACTAGAGACTTAATTATTATTATCCGCTGCGTATTTTATTGTGCACTGTTTATTTGTTGCACACACTTGGCACTTGTCGTTGGAATGTGTGATCGTGTGTCATCATCCTGACGTCACGATTCCCGAGGTTTTTGTACGTGGGAGTCAGGGCGTCACATTACCAACCCTAATCATCATCCAAGTTGTCCCAACATCAAGGACAACCTTCAAGCCATTCCACATTGCATCAAATACACTAAATCATCACTTAAATCACCCGAACTCATCATCATCATCATTTCCATCACTAAACACCAAACATTCATCAACCTAGAAACCCTCCATTGCCACAGAAGTTGAAGGCCAAGCAAGTTGGCAAGGACACTCGATCACCATCATCACTCAAGACAAGCTCGTGGACCTTAGTGTTTAGGGACAAAATCAAGGTTCCTAACAAGAAGTCCCATCACGCCCCACGTGATAAGACTTCATGGGGTAACTGGAAGTGCCTAAATCTCTTACTTGACTTGATGGAACCAACTGCGTATCCCCAAGTGCCTAGCCCAAGTAGATGGGCCCCAAGCGAGTGTCTTGCGTAGGCTATGGCCTGTTGGTTTGTGATAACCCCACTAGATAAGGGCTTATCAAGTTCATACCGACTAAGGCAATCCAACAAACTCTTGCGGACAAATAAGGTCGAGATGACGAGGAAAATTCAAATAATAAAGACTAGACTTAATTTTAAATAAGAGATTAGGTTGTTACAAGGGTCAAGGGGGGTTCCCTCCTCACTTTCACTCTCTCTCTCTCTCTCTCTCTCTCTATATTTATATATATTTATATCTATCAATGATCCTCCATCAAGTACAAAAAAGTTACTCCTTGGTTCTATAAGAATGATTAAGCAATTCATCTGACTTAGGTATCAGAGGTGTTTCTATACCCTTCAGACATTTCTACTTCTTCGGTTGCAGTTCTAGTAGAAAGTGGAGGGTGTGAAACACATCCAGAATAGGATGCATTCTCGTTTGTTGTTTTGTAGTGGTCGCGTGATGGAGAGATCATATTTTTTTCTCATCATCTAGATCTTCGGCAAAAGAGAATTAAGGAGTCGATGTGCTTCTCAAAAAGGATAGAAAATTGGTTGAAATGGCACGATGTGGTGGAAGGGAGAGCTACATATGCATGTCATCAACGATGGCGCATGAGCCACATGTGCTAGTCATTTATTTTTATGTTTATCCTTTGTTAGAATTTTCAAAAGTATTATATATGTATATGGGAAATATATATATGTATATATATAATTTTGTTTCAAATGATTTTGGAAGAGCTAAAGAAAAGTAGATATATATTAAGGGTAATTATACCCTTACTACTTCCCACTATCCCTTTACTACCCAACCCTACATGACTTTTTTTTTTCTACTCTGCTTCTTCCTTCCTCTGCCTTCTATTTGATTGAGATTTTGACAATCCTTCCATCCTCCGAGATTTGAAACTCTCAAAAATTCTTTTGTTTTCCTTTTGACATTCAAAACCACTATCCTACTAACATTTTTGCACCTTTCTTCCTTTCGTGCATGATCCAGTTGCTCTTCTCTCCCTTTGGAGTTCAACCTTTGTAGAACAACAATGTCT
This sequence comes from Pterocarya stenoptera, assembly GCA_003123785.1. Classification (NCBI taxonomy): domain Eukaryota; kingdom Viridiplantae; phylum Streptophyta; class Magnoliopsida; order Fagales; family Juglandaceae; genus Pterocarya; species Pterocarya stenoptera. The sequence goes on along the minus strand of QEOT01123939.1, from coordinate 56,481 downwards.
TCTTCATTACAACAAGAGAACTAGCCTTGGAGTTGTGAATCTCCCTATCTTTCCCAATATCCTTTTAGTACCCAACCTCAATAGCCCTACTAGTTCTAAGTCCAGTTGGGTACTTGCAGTTGCAAAGGTTGAAGAAGTACCACTCTTTCTCTCCCATCTTCGCTTTGCCTCACAAAAATAAAAGATTTGAGATTTTTACAAACTTTTCAAACTTAGGAGTCTTGTTTGTGACTTGATTTGAGCTAGTCATGAGAAGAAAACATTACCAAGTAGCTCCCATGGTTCACACTTGTTGAGGTCAACTTCAATAATGGCTCTATCAGTTAAATTACTGTCTTAGACCTTCTTGAGAAGGTAGTATGTGATAAGTTCTTCATCGGTTGGGTGAAAACGAAATCTAGGAGGCAAGTGGGCATCAGGTACTGTTATCAATATAGTAATAGGACTCCATGGAAAAACAGTTAAAAGTAACAAAAGAAAGAAGCTTAAAGAGCCCAAAAAACCCTAAGAGTTTGATAAGCTTTGCGAGGGTTATAAAGAACCTAAGCGAGAATATTGCTTCCAAAATTTCAAGAATCGGTGAAAATGAAATTAGAGGAGGACAAGGGGTTTACAAACTCAAAAAGGAATGCATTATGAAATGGCTGGGGGTCATATTCGGCTACCCCGTATTTCACAGACTTACCTTTTATGGAAGGATTCTAGGGTTCTATGAGGTTTTTGGACACTAGTGGTGGCTATGAAGCCGTTGGTTCCTTCCTTGGAGGGGCCATCATTGGTTGAGGCTGGAAAAAAATCCTATGCGCAATCCATGACCTCTTCAACGGAGTCATCTTTCCGTCTGGCCATGCGATACCCAGTTGAAGTGGATGGTGAACTAGGCTTTGTTCTTACAGAATCAGAGATGGCTAAAGCTGCTGATGAATTTAAGTTTGCTCTGATCCTAAAGTTCATGCATGTAGGGCCCTCTATTGATGAGATCAGGAATGCTGTCATTAAGTAATGGGATCTTCTCGAAGTGCCGGTCATTAGTTTCATAGATGATCATCACGTTCTTCTTTAGATGAAAAATGAATGAGATTTTGTGCATGTATGGGCATGTGAAGGGAGGTTGATCGCTGGCCATACTTTTCGGCTGTTTAGATGGACAAAAGACTTTGATCTGATGAAAGAGTCATCTCTAGCTCCGTAGTGGATATTCTTCCCTGGATTACTAATGCACTTGTATCGGAAGGATTGTTTACAAATCTTAGCGACACTGTTTAGGCGTTATCTTGGCACAGATAATGCTACGATGAATAAGACCAGGCGTCTAGTGCCCGAATCTGTGTGGAAGTTGATCTTGCGAAAGAACTGGTTCAAGGATTTCCTATCGTGGTCTCAACTAATAGGAAAATATGGCAAGTGGCTAGGTATGAGAAATAGGGATTTTACTGTGTGAAATGTCATCTTCAAGGGCATACTTCGGTGGTGTGTAGGTCTGGGATGAAAAGGAAGAAGGGAGAGCTGGTGGTGGGGAAGAATAAATCAAAGAGTGATTGGTAGGAAAAACAGAAAAAAAAAATCCCGATGGAAACTGAGGTGGTATCGGATGGTAAGGTGGATAAAGGGAAAATAAAAGTTAGTGAAGAATTGGTGCAGGAGCCTAGTGTTTCTCTAAATGTAGAGGTGGTTGAGGTCGAACCGAATAAGGCTTTGATAGTGAATGATGATGGTCTTGTTATGGTGCAGGAACCTAATTTTTTCCCGATTGCAGAGGTGGCTGTGATTGAACTGAACAGGGTTGTGATAGTAAATGATTCGGTGATTCCGGAGGAGTGTGAAGAGATTGAATGTGAACCTAACCCAGAAAGGTTCATAACTGATCTTGCTCAGATCGATGTGATTGTGGCGAGGGAGGAAGTCCAGGGGTTGCAAGTATCCAGTGACGATGTGCGGGTGATGGACGATGTAATTATTTGCAATGATCTTAATAGTGGCCAAAGTGGTGCAATGACGGAACTTTTGGAGTGGGAGTTTGCTCATGGAATTGTTTCAAATACTTGTTATGTGTTGGATGAGGAAGAGGGGCATATTCCTAATTCTGCTAAAGAGAAGGCATATGACTCCGAGCCAGAGAATCCTGCCAAGTTTGCTCAAGAGATTTTGCATACTACTGTGAGGAAGTCCCAGCGAGTTTCTACTTGCTCCTCAAAATTAGACTTATGATTGGAAACTTTTTGGTTTGGAATGTCAGAGGCTTGAGGCATTCCAGGGGGAGGTTGAAACAGTTAGTGCGGAAGAATAATGTGGTAGTTGTTGTTGTATTGGAACCATTTCAGAAGGCTACATAGATGTCCAAACTTGCTCTATTCTTGGATTTTCCTCATTTTTGTTGTAATGCTAGGGTTGATGGTAAAGTATGGGTGTTCTGGAAGGAGGGGTACGATTTTGTATGCTCTAGCTTAACGGATCACTCCTTAACTGGTTGGCTAAGTGTGGAGAGTACTCGGCTAGATCAAAATTTTAAAATACTTGTCACCTTTATTTATGCAAAATGTACTTGGTCGGAGCGTAAAGGACTTTGGCATGAATTAAATAATATGTATGGAATCGCATTCTTGGGTAGTGATAGGAGACTTCAATATTATCTGAACAGAGGCTGAACGAATTGGAGGTAATCCTCGCTCTTTAATGGCTATTTCGGAATTCAATGACTGCTTAGATTCTTGTGGTCTTGTAGATTTGTGTTTCCAAGGTCGTTCCATGTCTTGGTGTAATGGGCAAGAGGGACGTTCTAGAAAGTGGGCTAGACTGGATAGGGTAGTGGTAAACATTGCATTTGCTAATATGTTTGGGACGTCGTATGTGGAGTATTTAGCTTAGAAAACCTCAGACCATAGCCTGATGGTTTTATTCTTTACGATGCCGCGTGTTTCTTATGGCCTTGCACCTTTTAGGTTCCAAAATATGTGGTGTTTGCATGATGGTTTTATATCGTATGTGAAAGAAGTATGGAGCCAAGCGGATGCTCAAACTGGGCTATGTCGTTTGGCTGCTAAATTGGAAAAGACTAAGGAGGCTTTGAGATCTTGGAAAATTCATACCTTTGGTCAGGTAGATCAGTCGATCAAGACGTTAGAAGAAAAGTTAGACTTTCTTGAAAATCAGTGGCAAGTGGAGCATAACTCGAAAATTGAAGAATAGTTTTTAGTCACTAAAATGGAGCTTGCTGAATGGGAGAGAAGGGAGGAAACTAGGTTGGCTCAGAAAGCTAAGAAAAAATGGCTTCAAGAGGGAGACCAAAATACCAAGTTTTTTCATGCAACAGTTAACTAGAGACACAAAAGTTCGTTGATCTCTAAAATGCAGCTGGTTGATGGTTTTATGCTGGATTCACAGGAAGCAGTTCATGGAGGGGCTACAAATTATTTTCGAGAATTTCTTTCCATGGTGCCAGTGGTTCAAGAAGGAAACTTCTCGGGTCTTTTAGAGCCTGAAATTTTAGAAGAGGAGAATGAGGCTCTTTGTGCTGCACCTACGGAAGATGAAGTCCAAAGTGCCATGTTTGATATCCCTCGACATAGTTCGCCTAGTCCAGATGGGTATGGATTAGAAATTTTTTATCTCCTGCTGAGATATTGTGAAGGATGATGTTGTTGAGGCTACGAGAGATTTTTCAATGGAACGGCTTTGCCACGATACTATTCTTCGTCATACATTGTACTTATTCCTAAAGTTCTGGATCCAAATAGCTTTGATAAATTTAGACCTATTAGTCTTTGCTCGGTGGTTTGCAAAGGTTTTACCAAGATTTTGGTGAAAAGATTGACGCCGTTGTTACCTAGATTAATTTCGCAGGAGCAGGGTGCGTTTATTCAAGGCCATAGTATTTTTGAAAATATCACCCTTGCTCAGGAAATGGTGCACTCAATACACAAGAAAACTCAGGGGGTAATATTGTTATGAAGGTTGACATGGCCAAAGCTTATGATAGAGTCCATTGGGATTTTCTTTTAGATGTCTTGAAGGGATTTGGTTTTCATGATAAATTCTACCGCATTATTACTGAGTGCGTGAAATCTCCTTGATTTTTAGTAATGATGAATGGGACATACAAAGGTTTTTTTAAATCTTCCAGAGGATTACGTCAAGTTGACCATCTCTCCCCTTACCTGTTTGTTATTATGGAGGAAGTTCTATCGCGTTTACTTCGAAGGAATTTTGAAGAAGGACGAATTGGCAAATTTTATCATCCCTTGGGTGCTCCTTTAGTTTCTCATTTATTCTATACTGATGATCTCCTTGTGTTTACTAAGGGTGATGTTCGATTGGTTAAAAGATTAACTTAGATGTTTGATATTTATGAGAGTTGGTCAAGCCAAGGTATTAATAAGAGGAAATCGGCACTTTTTCTTTCTAAGCATATTTCTCATGCAAGGCGTCGTGTTTTACTTAAAACGTTTGGGTTTATGGAAGGTATGTTTTCGACTATTTATCTAGGTGTTCCTTTGATCTCTGGTCGTTTAACAGCTAGACATTTGGAGCCGCTTGTGAATAAAATTCGAAATAAGGTGGCAAGGTGGAAGTATAAATTATGGTCTCAAGGTGAGCAGCTTGTTTTGCTAAAAAATGTGCTTTCATGCTTGTCAACTCATCTTTTCTCTGTGCTGGATGTTCCAAGTGGTTTTGAAGCGGATTAATTTACTCTTAGCTTCCTTTTTTTGGGGAGAGGTTAATGGTAGTGCTAAAAAGAAATGGTGTTCTTGGGCCAAGCTGTGTAGACCGACATAGAGGGAGGCTTAGGTCTTTGAGATTTCTCCGAAATTCAACACTCTCTTCATATGAAGTTTGCTTGGTGACTCATGGCGATTGATAATTTATGGACCAGGTTCTTCAAGGCGAAATATGCTCGACATGGACATCTATTGCTCGCAAAAAACAATTCTTCATGCTCCTGTTTCTAGAAGTCCTTCATGTACGTAATGCCTGATGTGTGTGAGCAAATTATCTGGAAAGTGAGAAGTGGAATTATTTCTTTTTGGTTTGACCGATGGCTAGATAATGGACCTTTTTGCTTGAAGGTGCCAAATGTGACCAACCCGTTACTTCAGCTTCGGGAGTGTTGTGTTGACAGGTCTTGGGATTTTGAGATTGTGGAAAATTTGGTTGGATCTAATCTCATGGGGGATATTGTGTCCTCAATTGCTGCGGGTAAAGTAGGGAAATTGTCATTGTTTGGAAGCCTGCCACAGATGGGAATTTTTCATCGGCTAGTGCTTGGGAGTTGATTAGATTTAACTAGGATGAGTCACCAAAATTGCGATGGTTCTGGCATAAAATATTGCCGAAGAAAATCTCCTTGTGTATGTGGAAGGCTTGGTTCCAGTGCTTACCAGTGGACTCTCGGGTGCAATCTTGTGGTATTCCCATGGCATCAAGTTGTAACTGCTGTGTTGATAAAAAGGTAAAGACCCTTGATCATGTTTTATGGTCAGGAGAATGTGCGGCTCAGTTATGGCAGAAGGCAAGTAGAGAGTTTGGTATTATGGTTTTGCCGATGCGAACTTGGTGGGGAGGTGTGACACAATGGTTTGCTCTTGCTAAGAAGAGTTCCCAACTGGGTTTGCTCATTGGTGTTTTCCCTTGTCTTATTACTTGGAAGCTTTGGCATAGAAGGTGCAAAGTCCAGATGAAGGGTGGTGCTTTGTAAATATGAGTTTTCGTTTTCTAGAAATCGAGTGTGATTCGAAAGTAGTGGTGGATTGGGTTCTTGCTGGGAGTTGCTCGATTTGGTATCTTTGAGATTTTTGGGAGGAAGTTTTGCAGGCTTTACAAGGCATTAATTTCTCGATTCGACATCAGTTTCGAGAAGCAAACCAAGCTGCAGATTTTATGGCACGTCAAGGCGAGGAAGGATTTTCTTGTAGTTTCGAGGGGGAAGTGTCTATGCCTAGGCATTTGAGAGGTATCATTAGGCTAGATAAATTGGGCTTACCTTATTTACGTTCTTGACTAGAGTACTCTCTTGATTGGTTTTGTTTAGATTGTTTAGATTGATTATAGGCATGTTTAATATGGTTTTTTGGTTGTTGGCTTTGGATTTCAGTTTGTCACTACGGTATTCCTCCGTCACAAGTGAGGGCTTTTAATAAATTGGGAGGGGGTCACTTATGAACAAGTGACATTGGTCTCTTTAAAAATAAAAATAAAAATGGTCGGGGGAGGAGAAGAGGTTTAGTTTGGTTTGCCTTCAGCTACACTCCCTCGGGTCAGCGCCGTTTACATGATTAAACTAAAAATGACTAAACATTTTAGACACTTCTTCTTTCTCAATTACATTTTATTTCATTGTCCTTTGTCAGTAGTCATTAGATTCTTTACCAGAACTACATATTTCTTTAATTAGTATTCTAATTTGATTTTGTAAAGTGCATTGTATCTTAGAGACTCTTTTGCCTTAACCTATTGCAGACCAATTAATTCAAATTAGTGAGGGCGAAAATTATCTTAAAAAAAGTTATATTAATACGCACTTTTGAAGCAAAAATCCAACTTCGTTTCCAACATTTTTTTGATGTGGTGGCAGTCTGTGTAAATGTGAGGAGACATCAGAGTGGTGTCTATTGCCTCATGTCTAGCAGTTGACGCTAGATCTAGCATTTTATTTCCAATAAAAACGGGAGAAAATTGGAGGATTAGGCTACTATATATGCTCGAAAATAGAATGGTTGGATAGTTTGTTGGGAGGGAATGGAAAAGACCAGCCTATAGTGAGAAAGAAGAAATAAAAGAGATTCTTTTTCCTTGGGTTCAAACAGTAAGAGCGGAATTGGTTATACAAAATTAAATTATCTTATATAATAATTAAAATTTTTACAAATTTACATATAAAATATAATAAATAATTTAACTATTTCAAATCTTAAAATAAAAATAATATTATAATAATATTTTATTTAATTTTTAATAAAATATCTCATCTCATCTGAATTGTGTAACTATAGAGAGCATTTTCATCTTAACTGTGTAACTATAGAGAGCACTTTTAAGAAAGGGAGGACGAATTAGTTGTGATCTATAAGCAACGTACGCACTTTTTTCTTAGCGAGCATATTTATATATTAATAAATGAGATACGTGGGTAGAGGTGGGGGATCTAACCGAAAGATTGGTTCTAGATCTTTTGCTATTATGGATAGGCTAATGGAGAGACCCACTTCGATTCTTGGTTATTAGAGGAGGATGACTCTTATATGGACTTATAGGTTATGGCGGAAAGAAATTGCCAGCCAGGTAGTTCTGAGGATGATAATGATTTGCGGGCCGCAATGGATCAACTCCTGATTTTAGATAAAACAAGGAGAAAAACTAAAGATTAGATCATCCGAAGGGTTCAAAAATCTACACCCACAGGTGGAATCCATGTGTAAGGATAAAGGATGGCGAATCCTAAAGATTTAGGCCGGAAAATCTGTAGGTTGCACATATCATGGTAAAAGTTTCGCCGACATGCAGCACATAGAGTCCACGCGCTATCGAATCAAAATTTGATACCACTATCAGAGAGAGAGAGAGAGGACACGTCCACGTTTGGAAATTAAGATGAATTGAGTTGAATTGTGAATAATATTATTTATTATTTTATTATTATTATTTATTTACTTTTCATTACTATTTATAATTATTTAATATTTTATTATTATTTTTTTATTATTTTTTCATTACTATTTACAAAATATCTGAGATCACCTTACTATTTAAACGTAATTTAAAATATGTGAAGTAGGTTGAGATGAATTTAAATTTTTTATAAAAAATTGTAAAAATAGTGAGTCACATTCTTTTTTTTAATAAAGAGACGGAGGTCCACATGTTCCGATTTTATTAAAAGCTCTCACTTGNAAAAAAAAAAAAAAAAAAAAATCAAGAAATACGAATGCTTGCCAATCCCACCCAGTCCAGCCTATACAAACTTCTAATCTCACGTCCTAGCTGAGACACCTCCCTAACCACTTTATTCACCTCTAAGGCCCCCTCACAGGCAAGAAAATCCGCACTTTGTTGCCTTTTCTAAAACAATGACTAATATTGTAATCAAATTTCTCCAATAATATCACCAACTTGTCCCAAAAACTCTTAAAGATATCATACTGTACATGTTTTGCCAATATCCAATTAACCACTGTCAAAGAATCACATTCGATATTAATGCAAAATAAACCCAACTCCTTGCACATTAATGATTAACTTGAGATAAGTTTGGTTCAACAACCAAACGCAACCAACATTTGATATGATTTCTGTAAGTCTAATAACCCATTTGTTTTGAGTTATCCTTTGTTTTTGTTTTTGAGAGCGGAAACTTGATGCATTTGATTTGAGCATTCTTATACTTTTTTAAATTCCAATCGACAAATCCATTTGTTCAATTTGAGATACATATGATTTTTTAGTAGGTTTAATTTATTAATCTATAGAATTAATCTTTGCATCATCCTACACATCACATATCATAATTTTTTTTATTTTTTTTATTTATTTCTCTTATTAAATGTGTATTATATAGATGATGAATAAAAAAATATAAATATTTAAAGAAGAGTAAAATTAAAAAAAAATTAAAAAAAATAAAAAACACATTAATATATGATGTGTAAGATGATGCATAGCATTGTCTTAATCTATATATATCTCTTTGAGTATTCGAAAAACACGGTACTTTTAAAGTGGTGCCACTTTTTTCTTATTGAGATACTATTAATATATTTTATAATGACTATTATGCCCTCATGCCATAAAAAAATGACTGGATCAGATGACAGAATCCAGCAACCTTATCCTCAAAACTTTCAAACTGCAAAAACCTCTGATTGTTTTTTTCCTACCAAAAATACCAGAAAATAAGGTGAAAGAAAAGCAAGAAATGGCAACAGCCTTTCTCTCCACTGCAAATACCTTCATTTATTCTTCTCTATCCTCTTCAGCATCTCCTTCCTCTTCTTTGTTAACATCACCATCATTATTCTCTCCTCACAAACACAATGCAAAGAGACAATTAGCTATATGCAAGGCATTCGCTGAGTCCTCCCCAAATCTTACCAAAAGAAGCCTTTCCATCAGCTTCATCACCAGCTTTGGCTTCTTATTTTCTGCTAAAGATTGGTCTGCTGCTAATGCAGCGATTCTGGAGGCTGACGACGATGTGGAGCTCTTGGAAAAGGTCAAGAAGGACAGAAAGAAGAGGATTGAGAGACAAGGAGTAATTAGCTCATCTAACAAAGAAAAAGGTTCTTAAATTTTGCAACTATTTTCCATTGGCATAGTTATAAGTCTTTATGAAAGCTTGTTCAGTTTGATTCATGCAAAAGAATTTCGTTAGGATGGATTGTTGTAAGTTATCATGGGCCACATAATCTGTTTTGAGGGATTTGATTCTGTAACTCTCAGAAATTGAACTGCAAATATTAGGCAATGTGTTTGAAGCTGTGTGTGCTGCATTGGATTGCGCTCTCACCGATGAAGCGTGGAGTGATTCAGCATAGAATTTAGTTTTGACACTGGCTGATTTTTTTCCAACTATATAAAACTGAAGAACAGAACTGGAGTGTGATTAGATTGACTAATGTGTGGTAATCTCAAACCTTTTTTTTGAAATTTAGTTTGCTTTCCTGCACGAAGTAAGCCAACTCAGCCGGCCCATTGATGTAATGAAGCATGTTCGTAAATTCCTTTGCATGATATTATCTCATTCAGCTGCAATGACTCCTCCTGACAAAACACAATGAAAATGGTCCTTTGCAGGATATCTGCAGGATCTGGTGTACAAGCTGAGCAAAGTTGCTCAAGCCATTGACAATAACGATCTATCTACAGCTAGTTCTGTTCTTGGGGGAAGCTCTAATACAGAGTGGGTTAAGAATGCCAATATAGCCTTCACCAAGGTCACCTTGGACGATAAAGTCATTACTTGCAGCAATGAACACAAGATCTATAGATTTTATTCCTCTCAAAAGCCCCATTCATGAAAATAACAAATCCTGTGGAAGTTCTTTTTTGACTTATTTTAGGCTTCAAAATCAAAACATCACTTGCTTCTTTACTTTGAAAGTTTCCAATGCTGTGACGAAGTTTTGATTTTTTGAGCGAGAATCTTTTGTGAAAGGACAGCATGATCTTTACTTTGAATGGTCTAAATGCTAAACTTACAACTATTTTTGTATGTATCTTCTATACATGCAGCTGAGTTCTAGTCCGGAAGAGAAGACTCAAGTGGATACATTCAATTCCTCACTGGTTTCATTGATCTCCTCAGGTGGGTTACTCTATTACTAAGATGTGCCTTGCTTTCCCACATTCATGCTCCCTTGCAAATTTGCAATCATTCAGGTGACATTGAAGCAGTCTCAGAATGAACCATGTTTTGCTTTGCAGTAACTCGTAATGATGTTGAGTCCTCCAAACTTGCTTTTGTCTCGTCAGCAAGTGCATTTCAGAAATGGTCAGCCTTAACTGGGCTTGTGGGACAACTCAAGGGGCTTTGAACAGTGACCACAAGTTTTCCTTTTATTGAGGGAAGAATTGAAGTTAGATCAATTCTCCAACCTCTAGCTGGCGTGATTCACTAGTTTTCTTCATGGTTTCAGTTAGTCCTTACAAATTCCGGAACAACAGGGCATTGTTCTTTTTGCACGAGTTGTTGTAATTCGTTGCTCGGTTTGATTGAGCTTCGATTATAAGTACCAAAATTTCTCACCAACCATTGCAAATGTTGACGTTATCATTCTATACAATTTGAATTAATTTAATCGAAATTTGTTGTTTCTGCTGTGAGCTACCGCTCCACAAAGCTGCAATCATGGAAGCCACTTAAACTGGTTTGAATTTAGAGATGAGATGAGATAATTTTAGATAAATTATGAAAGTGAAAAAAAATATTTTTAGAATATTATTTTTTAATATTATTATTGTTTTAAGATTTGAAAAAGTTGAATTGTTTATTATATTTTGAGTGAGAATTTAAAAAAATTGTAATGATAAGATGAGATCAGATGAAACACTTTTCGAATCCAAACGAAGAGTAGGTTACATTTTGCCGGATGTCTATTTTGTTGTGATTTATTGGGGCTCATTTATTGTGACTCCCGTTACTGAACCCAGTAATTTCACTTGCAGAAAAGGTAAGGAAGGAAGGCCATTTTACTTCTTATTTCGCGCCCCCACCCTCCCAAAAAAGAAAAAGAGAAAAGCAATCTAAGCTTGGATTTTCCTTTTAACGGCTCGTCTTGCCGAAGAACCTGAAACATTCATTAGCCAAAAGCACTGAAACAGTGAAAAAGTTGAAGATTCTCAGCCTTCAGGATAAACTAAATGCGTTTCAAAGTAACGGTTCCCCGATCTACATTATTACTGGACTGCATAACAATATCACATGACAATTATTTTTACACCACAAGGTTACAAAGGTCACTGCAAGCTACAAGTTTCTCGGTACAAGAGATGGTACATTATAGGCCTAATCTGCGATTATATAGACAGAGATGTCCCAACGAACAATCAGACAGCTAACATTAAACAGCATCAATAACTTTAAACTATAGTCATATTCCCACAGAATTAAGAAGAGAAGCCAGCATCCAGTTAATCTACTTTAAACTCAAGGCTTGACCTCACGAACCTCACGGCCATGGCTGCCATTTTCAATTACTTCTCCTTCAACCTTACCCTTTTTGTCATGAACATCTGCATTGAGCCCACCACTGTCACCTTTACCTGTATGGTCCTTGGTTTCTCCTCCAGATTCAATAGCACTTTTGTTATCTTTCTCTTTCTCCTCTCCTTCCACTTCATATTTTTTTGCATCAGCATAAACGGCGTCAGTTTTGTCCTGCTCCCAAGACCCATCCACTTTCTCTGCCTCAACCTGTGGTTGCTGTGCCTTCTCTACATTGTTTGCACCCTCCAACTTTGCATTTTCATTTTGAGTTACTTCAGAATCCTTGGCTTCCTTTCCATCAATTGTCCCTTTTGGAATATCAAGCGCTGCTTTGGCAGTTTTCTTGCTTTCTCCAGCATCATTAGGTACATCAGCTTCTTGTCCATCTTTACCTTCTTTAGGAGCTGGCTCAATTTGGGTCTCTGTATCTTTTGCTTTATCGTCATCTTTATTTTTCTGCAGGACATCCTTTTCTGTCTCTGCATCTTGCATGTGTTCTTCTTTTGTCTCCTCGGCTCCTTCAGATACAGCTTCTTTTTCTTTGTTATCCTTTTTTGAAGCTGACGATTTTCTACTCCGTTTCTTCGGGGCCTCACTTTCTGGTGGTGGAGCTGCCTTAACCTTCTCACTAATCCTAGCTGATCTCCTGGGGGTCTCACCAGTACCCCAATCAAATTCTGAAACTGCAGGACCACCAGGGTGTGCTTTCAGGTACTGTTCCAGCTGTCGTTTGCTGACAATTTCCTCTCCTGTTGGTGATGTAAATATGATCTCATTTTTCTTTGGGGTTCCAACTTGCTTGGGAAAGAACTGCAAATGAACAAAGATCATTGTATGTTATTTTCACGTAATTGACCAACAATGCATTGAATAAACATGTGCTACAAATCTAGGTATGGAAAATGCTAAAACTACATGATAGATCGAAGTTATAAAATATACCCAGAGCTGGAGTGTATTATACAGCATTAGTTAATAGCTAGCATTCAGACTGCTATTTAGACTGTATTGAATAACTCAAGGTTCATGCACTTAAAATTCAACAGAAATATTCTGAATTCAATGATTCTGCTAAACTAACTGGCACAGAAACCTAACAGTAGTTAGAAAACCAGGCAAAATTAAAGATTTAAAGTTCAAAGACTGCCAAATTAATATATTTTCAAAAACTTTTAAGCTGATTAAGCTCAGAGATTTAATTCAAGAATTATATCTCACAAAGTGAAGCTCTCTGTCGCTCACTCTCTCTCTCTCCAACTAGCAAATCATCCTCCTCTATCCACAATATCATGATCCCCTTTTTTTACTTATAAAAAATATATATATATCATGATCCCCTTTTTTTCTTTTTTGCCTGTCAAACTACCCAAATCCTAATCAATGTGAACGATTGTCCTGCTCGTTACATCATCTCAAATTAAGTGCTCATTCATCCCGAGAATATTAACTTGATTCTGAATCAGCCACACAATTGATTTAGAGGGCTAGATGTGGAAATCAAATGAGGAACACAGCCAACTACTGTTTCTAGATAAGTAACATTACGGTGGTATCACAAACTCTATGAAGCGTTCAAGGAAAAGGCATGTCGTTTTCCCGTTATGCTATTCAGATATGAAAAGAACTTCTGATTAGAAGCACAGGTTTCATCTTATATGAAAATTTACATGCTAAATGCATCTACTGCAAAAATATAGATCTAATTTTTTTTTATCTGTATATAGATCTAATTACATGCCTTATGTCTAGATTAATGAGCACAGAACTATATTACATGTTTTATGGACAAGTAATTAGATTATATTTGATAAACTACATATCTCAAGATGTTCCTCATGTATTCCAACATAATCTAATCAGATAGAATTACAGCAATGATAAGGTGAAGCACAATATATATGAGCTCACATGAACCCTGGTTATGCAAATTTCATTTAAGAGCACTTGAACATTTATTCACACACTAATTTTTATAAGTTAAATGCTTATTCAAACACAATAGTGTGAACTTCCTTTATTAATCAACAGAAATAAACATGGGCTATCTACTTTGAGGTCATACATCAAATAAAAAGCCCAGCCTAAGCCTGCAAACCAAGCTGCTAAGTTCACTAAGCAAAGCACCACTCCATGGTGCTGGGACTAACTTATAGGTAATCAATATATTAAATGCTACTAACTCAAAGTCATCCGTCATCCTAAAGACGACAGATAATGTAAAATCAAGTGTTACCCTGGAATCGATGCTCTTTGAAACCTTTTTCAAGATCAGTGCTTGAAGGAAAGTCAAGGAATCTGCTCTTTTCCTACATCCATCTCAACTTTTTGTAAGATAAATACTTGAGGGAGGACCAGAGAATCCAACCTTCACCTAAAGGGGGTATCAATGTCATATCAACATCATCTAGGAAAGTAACTACACCATTTGATCTTTTCTTATTGGAAACCATCATTCTGGAGATAAAGAACAGACTTATCAATCTTAGGATAAAGAACAGTTAAAAAACTAAAAATAGTCACACTTGAGGATAGGTTCTCACGGGCTCAATCTAAAAAATCTCACATGTGGCTAATTTTTTGCTGATGAAGAGAGGCCAAAAGAGGAGCAGTGTGTGTGTGTGTGTGTGTGAGCGCACGCCAACCTTTCCTTTTTTTCAATATAATTTATTTCATCCACCTGTATGCCATATGGTGTTAGCAAATGTTATATGATCCAACAGACCATTGGTATCTACATTGATATCAGCTTCTCAAGCAAAAACAATACTTATCCTCATAGGGAACAGCTAAAGTCCCCATACTTCTAATTGTCAGATCATTCCGTTGTAGGTGGAACGGCTAAAGTCCCCATACTTCTAATAGGATTTGCTCTGATCAATTTGAAATGGCTCATGCCCAAGCCACATATGAGTATTCTCCAAAAGAACTAGTTGATGTCACAATTGAAACCCCTCAAGAGCAAGCTCAAATTGTAACCTTAACTAGTTTCTTTGAAGTATAAGCCCAGATATCGCTTGGGCTTTCATTAGGTCATCACAAATGCTAAAAACCACTCTCTCCTAGTGAATGAGGTATCCTATTTACCAAGCTTCCATTCACCACCTTTCCATAGATGTGGGGTGTTACTATCTTACCCATGAGGTCCTCATCAGGCCATTTTGTTGCAATACGGGTTTAAGTCTCACACTTCTAGCTAGATTGGCTTTGATACCTTTTGTAATGAATTAAGGAAAGATCATGTAACATCCAGACCTGCAATCAGAAGGACTAGTCAAGGTTCCAACTGAAACGTCCTTGGAATTATTTCTCCCTTTCAAGTAATGTGAGATCTCATACACTAAGTTCTCACATATGGGGGGAGCGTTACAATTTTGGTATTGGAGTCCAACTTAATAGTGATTTTTTGTGTTTAAAGTGATTGTGGTGTTTAAAGTTCAGAAAGTTTATAAAACTCTCATTACCGGGCATAATGGAAAGTGATGAAGTAGCATTTCTAAACTTGTTTGGAAAGGATATAACATTATGGTATCCAATTTAATCTCAGCAAGAAGTGTAGAACATGGGCTGTGCCACCTTAAGAATGGTCTGACATGAATATTAGGATTTATTAGGAGAAAATTGTGATATCCCATATCCATGGAAGGTGGAGAATGAGATCATACATTGTTTGACAAAGAGAAGTTCTTGACGTTTATAAGCCCAAATTTGGTTTGTGCACTCTGTCGTTACATATGTATTAAAATCAATCTCAACCAAAAGTGTGGGACTTGAGTCATGCCACAACAGAATAGCCTGACAAGGACATTAGGCATATGAGTGGGAGAGATTATAACAACCATCTATGGGAGAGTAGTGAATGGATGCTTGGTGAATGATATCCCAAATTGCAAAGTTCTTGGCGTTTATCATGATTTTGATGAAGCTCTAAATGTAGCCTTTTCTAGTTCATTTGAATTATAAGTTTAAATGTGATTTGGGATTTCCTTGAGTTGTTTAAAGCAAGAAGAACTACATGGCGTGGAATTCAATTAACCAAGCTTTCATTCACTATCCTCCCTTAAATGTGGCCAATTCATGTTCCCAACTATATGGATTAATAAAAGAAGGTTTTCATCACGACTATCTCTCCACAAAGAAAAATGAGCAATATAATTGGGAAAAGTAATTTTAAAAAGTGAAAAAATATAGAGTCTTTGAATGCACATATCCCACCAAAAGAATGAAAACACATCACAGAAATCAGCAGTTAAAGAACACAAGATTCCAAAATTGAAAATTCATAGGGAAAAATCACATTTCCCTTCTCAAACTACGACTCTTTTTTGCAGCATGACCTTCAAACTACCAAAGTTGCAACTTTATCCTCAAACCACCAATCATTTCACAATTTACCCTCTCATTAAGATCTTGGCCGTACATGATAAAAATAGGTGATGGGGTACAATTTTGATGATTGGATCTTAAAGGAGCAGGTGAATTGCAATTTTGGGGTGAGGTGAATTTTGATAGTTTTGTGGTCAGAATAATGAATGTCAAAAAGGGAGAACTAAAGAAGGTATGATTAGAAACTTTTTTCCTTAATTTAGGAAATTTCAAGAAACCCTTGTAAAACGACCAGTACAGAGGGACCGAAGACATTATAAACGAAACAAGAA
This sequence comes from Pterocarya stenoptera, assembly GCA_003123785.1. Classification (NCBI taxonomy): domain Eukaryota; kingdom Viridiplantae; phylum Streptophyta; class Magnoliopsida; order Fagales; family Juglandaceae; genus Pterocarya; species Pterocarya stenoptera. The sequence continues at coordinate 40,131 of QEOT01123939.1, read as the reverse complement.
CACACAATAAGGAGTTCCCGAAAAGAATTTCAAAGCATATAACTCCCACAAGATTTGAAATAAACTACGGAAGTTTAGTTACACATAATTCCGACCAAAAAATAATGGAACACCCACAAACCCTAGCTGGCGAGCGTACCATCACCACAGCACCAAATTCCACCGCAAAAGCGCACAAGTTTTCAAAATAAGCGAAACCCATGTAGAATTTCGGCCTATAAATATGAATTAAAGCAGAGTAGCAACCGAAAATTCAAGAAATGAAGACCTCCGAATTCCAAACGCTAAGCAAAATTGGGCAAACAAAGGACAGAGAAAGAAAAGAAGGACCTTCTTCTTCCAACCAGGAGGAGCAGAGAGTTCCACGGAAACAGCTTCCTCTCTTGCACCCTCTTTCTCCACTGAGCTCGACATTTTCACCTACCCAATTCATTCAGGTATTAAAACACAAAATGAAGTACATAAGAACAAATTTAGACAAGAAGAAAAAGGCAACCCAATCAAGCACTAAGGCAAAGAGAGAGAGGGAGGGGGGGCGGTGGGCCGTACTTTCTCGGTGTGTCTGGTTTTATCTCTAGTTGGATGAGGAGGAGAAGGAACAGAATTATACGACAAGAGCAAATAGGCAAAAGCAGAGGAGTCAGACACGTTGTGTGAATCGGAGATTTCTTCATCTGAAGCTATGGCCTGGGACGCTCTTCGAAGCTCTGTTTTTCGCTTCTATGTTGGGCACTTGGAAACGTGACGGTGCGTCGTGGGTGTGACACCTGTCCCGGCCCGACAACGGAACGGTTTGGATAATGTTTTGGTCAGTTGGATCTGGTTCGTCTATTGGCCCTATCTTTTTTTTTTTTTTGGAAAATGGTAATTTGCTGGCCCTATCACTACCGGTTTATAATGATATAAATAAATAATAAAATGAGCAAACTGATTGTTAAATTATTTGATTTGATGAGCCAAAAATGTCACCTCTGTTTTTCTGTTTGCTTTTATTGGGGTCAAACAAATTTGATAGCAAATACAAAATTTATTATGATTTTGCATTCAAGATCATGTTGTCAATTCATTAGGTAGGTCATTGAATATGGGTACTGTTATTCTGCCTTCTCTAAAGTTATGTTAATACATTTTTATGTATTTTTTAAATACATTTTTATGTATTTTTTATATTAAAAATATATATAAAAATATATTACGGATAATTTTGAACAGTATAATTAAGAGAGCAACATAACATTTTTTCATTAAATATTAGTTAAATTTAAATAAATAAAAATAATTTTTCATAAAGAGGATGGGATTTAAATTTTATTAACCCAAACCTTACTTTTAATGGAGGAAAAATAAATAAAAATCTAATCATCTTACAAATTCGAGCCCATTGACCATAATGATATATCCATTTTGTTTTCAAATGTCTGCCGTCATTATTTCCCTTATTGATTCATATGGGGTGATCATTCATGTTTGCAAATTGTATCAAGTCATGCGTATTAGACTATATAGTTCAACCCAAATACGACTCGTTTTATTAAACAAATCAGACTCTAAAGCTCAACATGACCTATATAAAATAATGGGTGATACGACATAATCTGTTTAACCTATTTAATAATTAACTTTTAAAAAAATACTCAATACAGTCGCCTGATGTAAACGGTGCATAAACGGCTGCTGATGTGGAAAAAAAACCAAACGCACCATTTCGACTATACGAGGCTTCCCTCTCAATTCCCTCCCTCTCTGCGTTTCCTCTCTCGAACCTTCCACGAAGCGTAGCCTCCCTTCCTCGACGGCATTTCCCTTCCCTTGAAGCCCCTCCCTTCCCAAGACAACACTTCCCTCCCCTCGAACCGCACTCCCTCCCTCAGCACGTCTATCCTCTCTACGTCTACACAAGTCTGAGCTCCTCACACTGACTCGTTTACTATTCCTCCATCCCTCAGTTTTGTCTCCCACAGAAGCCATCCCTCCCTTCGTCTTCAACTTCTTCTTCTTTCCATGAAGCCTCCTTCTTGGTCAGTTTCCCTATCTTGAATCCTAACCCTAGCCCCTTCCTCTTTATCTCGAAGGCAAGCATGTCTTCAATTATTTTCCATATATCTTGCATTTGTTTGTTTGGTAATTGTAAGGTAATATTATCTCTTCATTTATTTATTTATTTTTCCAAAATTTCCTTTGCTTTTCTTGGTTTTGTTGGAGGGGGAGTTAGGATTGTAGGATTCACTGTGTTTGCCTGCTGGTGTTGTCATTCCTATAGAAGCTGGGGTGTTTTTTCTCCTACTAATGCAATAGTAGTCTAGGTTGGCATTGTTGTAATTCCATTTTGCTCATTTTAGAAAGGTTTGGGTATAAGCACAAAAGGCTGGGATTGGGTTAAATTGGGTTCTGCAATTGTAGTTTGTTTGTTTTTTTTTTTTTTTTCCCATTTGTGAAAAGTTTACTCAGAACTTGGCTAATTATATTCTTTTAAATCCAATTTCTGTTTGGTAATTGTTAGGTAATAGCATTTTTCATTTTTTTTTTTTTTTTTGCATGAGCAGGACATTATTGAATCAACTCTGCTATGTACATTGTCGAATATGTAAGGTGCTTTCATTATTGAATATGTATGGACATTATGATTAGGGAATTGTTTGGTCATTGTCATTTGCCAAGTGTCAATGTTTCATATAATCTATAAGGATCATTTCACTAAGTCCAAAAAAATGGTCTTTCCGAATGATAATAAGCATGTTTTCTCATTTGATCATTGATGCTTAGTGTGAGAAGTGGATTTTGTTTGGTTGAGCTTAGGAAAGCATTTGTCAGCTTTGTATCCTCCTTAATTTGTTACTGTGTTAGTCAGGTTTGAAATTTGTAGGGTATACTAATCACTAAGTTTAGGTGGTGTTGTGCCACTAAATTTACCTTTATACCTACTTTCCCATGTAGTTTATTTACTCATCCCTTTTGCTGACCTACTTTTCCATGTAGTTCAGTAACCATAAGGGTGGTGGCTCAATAGTCCTTAGGTTACTCTCAAGTGGTTTGGCATGTACTAGGCATAAGCTAGTAGTAACAACTATATAAGAATTCATTGAATTTCCTAATGAGGCTAGAGTCTAAAGGCGTGAATTTGAGTTGAGAGAGTGCTTGCAGCTTTTCCAAGTCTAAGTTCCTTTTATCCAATTCCAATTCTTCACATATAAGAACCTTTCAGAAGCTAATTAAGTGATTCACTTATCTAACTCGAGCATCTTTTAGAAGCTGAAACTTTTTACAACCATCATGGAGAGAAAATCCATCAGTCTTTTGATTTGCACAGTTCACATGATAGTCAACAACCTTCTTAGGAATTGTGAAGCTTTTACAATTGAGGTTATGATGTTTTCTTGAATATGTGTCTTTTGATATGTGTGCCTTTCTATTGTGTTTTTGGTTCATGTTAGAATATCGTCATCAACTCTGTCTTTTTCATCCTCCAGTATACATACTTTGGGTGAACTATTGTGCTTTTGTAAGCTTCAGGCTATATTGAGATACTCAAATACTCTCAAAAATTCAAGATGACCATTCTTAGGGTGTCCAAAGTACAACACAAAGGTAATTACATCACTTGTAATGTAACATGTTTAATAAATTGATTAATATTATGTACATATAACATTTTTTTTATTATATATTTTTACAAATATCAGGGATTACCATACTACAAGTATTTCAAGTAGGCAAATAGTGATCAATACATAGAGTTGGATCTACAAGAAAGAAAAATTGAACTGTTAAGGAAGGAGAAAGAGGTCGAGAAAAGACTCCATGATATCGAGAAAAGGGAGATTGAGCTCCGTAAAATGACGGATGAGATTGAGAAGAGAGAGATGGTGCAAGATGGAAGAGATGATGAGTTTTTGAAGAAGAAGTTGATGCTTCTTTAGCAAGAAGCTGGAATAAGACGTTCACGCACACTTCTTTGAATGTATTAGGCTTTTGTAGTTGTTGTTTGTTGTTACTTAGTGACTTGGTAGTGGTTTTATGTTATAGCTTAGTTTAAATGTGTAATTTAAGTGTTAGAAGTTATTTAGGATATTTAGTGAGTGCAATGTAATAGTTGAGAACTTTTTTTGTGGCATTTTGGCTCTTATGCTTGTGGCATGATAGATACTAAATTAGTTGTAAAATAGCAGTTTTGTATAATCAATGGAGGCAGTGGTTTTGGGCCTTCAAAATTGTACATCAACTTATTGCACATTCCAATGAATATGACCCAAAAAAGACAGCACATGTTATGTATAATTGTCTTGAAAAAGACGGCATCTGAACACTCTAATGAATATGACCCATTCCAATGTTACATATTATTCTTCATTCTCAATATGCAGATATTAAGATCGACTATGGCAGGTGGAAGCTTAATGGTACAAATATTAGGATCTTTACCACCTAATGAAACTAACCATACAAAACCAACTCCAACATAAATAAATGTTGTACATACCTGTTTTAACCATACAAAACTGCATGACTCTTAACATCTTATCTTAGTGCCAAACGGCACAAACTATAATAATAGTCACTAATTTTACAATTAAACATAAATGCATTCGCTCATATCAATTAATTCGGTTGTGATCCATTCAACCCACATTACACTAGTTGTGATCCATCCAACCCAAATTGCATCTGTAAGGATTAAAACGCAGATAGTAATGTAATGTAACTATTACAATTAAAATGTGAAAAGTTTACGATTATTACACTTTCTTGGTTTCCAATCACTATTTCCCATTGCTGGGTTCCACTACTGTAAAAAACTAAGTTGTCTCGAATAGGCTGTTGATAATTAACAAAATTCAAAATATTATTAGTTAAATGGTTATTTCTTCCACAGGCAAGCAGCAACTCAAATATAAAAAATATATAACAATTAATAAACATGCACTTGTCCAGCACTGGTGATATCTACTTCTAATAGGCCAAATAAATTCTTGCACGCGTCCAGAACTGATGTATCTCCTTCATCTCACTAATAATAAAGTAACAAGTAACAAAACTCATTTGAGATAATTACATTATAAATCTAACACACATAAACATGTATATTTTTAATACTATTAATGTTAAAATATGCACCTGTTTAAGTTTCCCTCTTATTAGTACTTTCTTCTGCTTGGCTTTAACCTTCCGTATATCTTTCTCCATCCTCGATACTCTCCTCAGAGATGGGGGCCTTCCTTTCCCTCTCACAACATTTAGACTAGATACTTATTGTGAACTACCAACTGCATTTGTGTCCAATGTGGTAAAACCAGCATGCGAACCTGTAAGGGGTGCAGAACTATTAAATAGGACATAATATAATTATAGAAATAGTGCAGATTCTTACATTCCATATAAAAAACTACTTAAAGACTCTATCATAGAAAATAATAAACTTTAAAATTCATCGCATTCGAAACTATTTGGGTCAAAGATTGAGAGTGTTGGTTCTCACGATAAAAGTCAATCATTGAATACAACTTCTTTTTTAATCTTTAAACTGCTCATTAGAACCCATTGCATAAGTTATTATCTGATAACATATATTCAACAGACTTTAATATCTATTATCATCTAGCCTTTGATCCCCTGCATCATAGCTACTGTAGATTAACATGTATCTCCTCTTGATGTCCTTCCTCCATCGATCTAAAATATACCCGGTCTGGCAATGATTTTATACCGTTAGCTTTGAAAATGTCTAAAATATGTCTGCACAATATCCCCTCATCTCAAATAACCCATATGAATATTTTGCATCGCAGTCTTCTACATTGAAGTTCATTGAATGTGTAACAAGCTTAGTGAACTCTTCAATACGAACTTCATCTTCTACCATATATGTTTTCATTACACCATCCGATCTAAATAGAGATGGATCCATATCTAGCACACCCATTACTTGCTGCTGGACTTCCCTAAATTTAACGTTCGTATACAACTCTTGAAATCTCTTTTAAATGGGAGATCTAGATATACAGGGAATGGTGATGCTAAATGTGTGGAAGTCTTCATTGTTTTCATTCTCAATTTTCTTCCTCAGCACACTGTCAAACTGGTTGACAAACTCTTTCAAGTTTTTCCTCGCATGAACATAACCATCGAAAAAAGCATTCATACTCTCATTGCGTTGGGTTGTATTCATTCCAGCCTATAATTGCTCTTTTAAGAATACCGGTACTCAATGTTCATGCTCAGCATATAAACTTTTCAACCAAACATTCTCATGTAAGTCGTATGCGTTAACTAACCCGTCCCAACATTTCTTAAACTCCTCAATAGTTTGAGTATCGTACACACATTTTATTAGGTGATTTTTTAGTCCACTTTTGTAGGTAGCATATCACCTAAGTTTCTAGGAGACTTTCTTCAGTATATGACACAGACAAAATCTATGTCGACTTTCTACAACGACAATAGCAATTGCATTTTTCATTACTCTATCTTGATCAGTAATAATAGATTTTGAAACTATATTATCCATACACTGCAATCAGGTATGGAATAACCATGTAAAAATCTCTGTATCCTCACTTGAAATCAACCTTACTCCTAAAAGAATGGATTGCCCGTGGTGGTTTACACCAACAAATGGTGCAAATGACATCCTATATCTATTCATGAGGTATGTGGTATCGAATGTGACCACATCACCAAAATACTGGTAAGCTGCCCTACTGCTTAGATTTGCACAAAAAATATTCTTTAACATCCCATCATCATCTAAGTTCATCAATGCAAAACAAACTATTATTCTTGTACTACATCTTTAAAAAATAATCTCAAAGTGCTCCAGCACCACCTGCACCAAGTCGTAGATGTCATACTATATCGATGTAATTGCGACAATTCTTTTCTAAAAATGGAAGGTTCTCGAAGCCACCTGCACCAATGACAAGAGATCCAAAACTCTTATTCATCCGAATGCCATCCAAGTGGTTTGTATCTAAGACTTTTTTTACTATCTCACTCACTTCTCTGTTACATCGAAAGAAGTGGAATTTCTTTAGACTGAGGTCGTGATTATGTGTATTATGGAATGTTGTCAACTACATATTTTTCTTGACTTTTAAGGCATTAATTTGTGCCTTACAGTCCGTCGTTCTTCCCTCCACGGGCACAACTAAAGGTGATATATCTGATACTTTGATCCTCTCCCCTCTCACTCCTTTGTGTCATCACCCCAGACCCGCATTTCTTAGCATAATCCTTATAATAGCTCTGTAAATCTTCAAAAGAATTGAACTTTATCTCTGATTTTGGCTCCTTAATTATATAATCACCATCCGTTTTCACTAAGTGTGGTGACTTGGTAGTGCCATCATCGATTTCCAGTGAATTGGGTATATCCTCTTTACTTTTTTCATCAACTCTAGAGGAAGTACATGACACTTCAATTTTCCTACAATCAGGTTTATCATCTATACCAATTCTTTCGCTCGTTGCGGAGCTTGTAGCGATGTGAGGAGTCGGAAGTCCCATCCCATATTGAAATGGGTAATCAACATTCTACTTGAAATAAAAAATAATGAGAGCAATTAAACTCCAAGGAAAACCTGAACTTATACATAAAAAACAAAAACGAAGTTAAAAACCACCTGAATGTTGCTGGGATATTGACTGTCATCTGGATTTGGCAAAAAAGCTGGTAACCATGAAAGCACTAGTCCATAGTAACCGTGCATGTAATTTGGAAAGTTTACTAGACCGCTTGAGGGATGTTATAACATAAAAATATAATGATAATTAGGATAAGAAACATGGAACAGACTCATTCCAATAAGTTTTTGAAATTTGAAATAACATACTGAGGTTGGGAGATTTGAGCTAGATGGTGTTAGTGGAGATGGGTGTTCTTCCCCTTTTTCAATGCTCTGTACACGTTGTTCAATATCCAAGGTCAATTTTTTGAAAGAATATAATATTAGAAACAGTGAAAATTGCATTACTCCACAATGGAGTGGTCTTTGAGTCAGTGATGGACTGAAGTGTGCATGCAGTGAACAAACAAGTGGAATGGTCTTTAATATGCATTTTTAATTATTATGTAGACAATAATCGTTACATAATTATTATGTGAATATTAAATTTTCATGCCTGCCTATCTCTCGCTGATTCCCTTCTCCAAGTTTCAAGGTCGCTGCCAGAATCTCCTTGCACAATATTTACTATGTCATGTAGAATAACTAACCAGGTTCATTACTGCAAGTGCAACTTTTATTACTATTACTATTATTATTTGTTGTGAAATATGCAACTTTCGAGTTTCATTGAATTAGTTTTATCTCTCTCTCTCTCTCTCTCTCTCTCACCCACACACACACCTTTTTCTCCTTCTGCTTTGTTCGAAAGTACATCCAAAAGCATATATATATATATATATTAGCATGTTGGATACCATGCATACTTCATACACAGATCTTTGGATTAAGATATCATGAATTTCATGAATCTTAAACACCAACCTCCAACTGTGTAGTTCATAAACTTGTAGTATATGATATGATATAGTTAATCGTCCTATAGCTAACTAGCTTGCTAAGTGTGGTTAGGGCACTGAAAGTAGGCCAAATGCAATGGCCTTAATTAATGTTGAGCATCAATATATATATACACGTATATGTTAGGGAGATCCTATCACTAAGCTAACCATCAAAACTATATATATAATTCATGTATAAAAAATAAGATTCCACCACCCTGCCTACAGATGATAGAGCTAGCAATACTATTACTACTTGCTAACCACAATGTGATGTACTGGGCTAGAAATCAAATCTGTAACCCATGTAGTGAAATGCATGCCCTACATTTTAATTGGAATGCTAGGTGATGATGAAAATGAAACTGATCGTGGCAGCGGATCAATGGTACATGACCAAGCACATGATCATGAGTAGTTGGCCAGAGGTGAATCAGCTGCATCCACCTAAATGCAGCATTAATATTCCTATAACTGCATGCAGTTTATATAGCCAATAAACATATGTATCTTTAAAGCTAGCCAAAATAAGAAATTATATATTACATGCATGTAAGATTTGATGCCAAAACATACTCAGAAGAAAAAAAATGATACGTGCTTGCTTAAGGGATCAAAATGCTTTAAAGTGGGAAAATGGGGTGTCTTGAGCAACAATTCTACAATAGATTATTCTGTATTGTTGTCAAATTTGAGATACAATAGTGTAAAGTTTTGTTTATTTCAACCCCTTCACTATATATGAGACTAAAAATAATTTTGGAGATTATTGTATCATAAAGTCAATATTGGAGATTCAACTTTACAGCATCCATATGCCTACAAACACAATAAGCAAATGTAAAAATTGCAATTTGAATTTACATTTCTACGGCATAAACACATGACATAGAGTTGTTTCAAAATACACACAAAACATATGCATTTTTGAGCAATAAACTCAACCAATGTAAAATATTGTTTCTATCAACAGATTTTGTCAACATTGTTCCTAAAACAACAACTCTCAAGAAATCATGAACTAGGAGCAAGTAAAAAAAGGTGCTTTACCATTGTGCAGTTTCTTCAAATTTTTACTTGGTATTTTACAAGTGAAGTTGAATAAACTTGAGACTTTACTTCTCGGCCAACTGATATCCACCGTGCTGGAACTTCACCCGAGATCTAGTTGAAATCTAAAAGGAACAAGAAAATACCCACGACTATAGCCCACACGAAGGAGAAGACCAGTTCAGCTCCACTTAAATATTATAAGACTATAGTCCGCACAGGTCCATTAAAAGATTTGAAGACCAAGAAAGTGATTTGAAGACTACTGTCAAATACCCACACAAACCACTTGAAGATCTGCGAGGAAGACCACAATACCACGTGAAGATTTGAGAGGAAGACTACTGTCAAATACCCGCACAACCCACACGGGGAAGATGACCCACGCAAATGGATGAGCACAGATCCACTTGAAGACCACAACGCAAGAAGCTGAAGACCACAACACCATGAAGCCGAAGACAATATCGATGTCCACTTACCAGAGCACCAAAGCAGGAATCTGAAAATGCATCTTTGTTTTGTTTTGTTTTCATTTTTTATAATATCAACTAACATGGCATTACGCCATGTCAACTGACTCCGCAACGAGTGTACATAGCAGTTTTATACCTTTTATTAAGTTAACTTGTATACAACCCATTTAACTAGTTTCAACTAAGTTAATCTATTTCAATCAATTTCATATAAATAGGTTTAACTAACCCATACATTTATTTTTTAACCCAACTAATATAATTTCATATATAATATTATAATAACTACATAAATCATTCACAATTACAACTTGATCCATGATAAAGTATTTTATTATTAATATCCAAATGAATAATATATAAGAAAATTAATATTTTAATAAAATAAAATTACATATTAACAAAAAAAAAATTATTAGTTTGAGATATTAAGTAGTCAAATATTAATATTAACATTACAACTCATAAACAAAAATAACATATAAAACTAAACATTTGTAAATTTTAAAATATAATTTATTCGTGTTGTACAAGTTGATTACGAGTTAGCCCATTTCGACCGAAACCCATTTATATCACACTCAAACTCGCTTATTTCATATCATGTTCTTATTGGATTCACGAGTGGTGCCATATATTGCCACCCACAAATTCATTAAATCATCTTATACACGTATTTTCTTTAGAGAAGTAATTTGTATAACATCCAAATAGACAAATTCTAAATAGATAAGCCACAGTCATTTTGTAAAAAAGTGGACCCACCATAAATAGTATAAAAATAAAATTTTTCTTTTTAGTAGGATTCACTTTTTTACAAAAAGCCTGTACAAAACTTATCTACTTGGGTCTGTATCTAACATTACTTATTTCTTTAAATGTCCAAAAACTTTGGATTTCATCTTGATTCATAAATACTCTAAATATATAATTTGGACTATCAACTCAATACATGTTTATTATTGAATTAAATTCAAATTTGGTCAAAACATTAATGGATTCCTAGTAGAAGAACTACTTAATTTTTTGTCTTATATTTTTTTCTGCTCTTCATTTTCTTTTTATTTCTTAATTCAATAATTGTAATTAGGGGTGTAAAAAAAAAACCAGTGAACTGGACCGAATCGGTGGGTTTGGTCCTGTACCGAGTTTGGTTCGGTCTGGTACAGGTTTTATTTTTCTTTAAACCAGTCGAAATTGGTTACACCCCTAATTGTAACAGCCTACTAGAAATTCAATGAAGGAGTTTCTATAAGTTTTAGGATTCTCGTGAAAACTCAGTAAGTTTTCACGAATCGACAAATCGCGTAGGTTTTAATTTGTCAGCATAGTCTGTGTTACCACTCACTATGGGGCCAGAAGCGCGATTTTACTTATCTGAGATAGTTAGAAGTGTTAGAATGCCATATGGTCTGTGCCATTAAACTCAGTTTATTATTTAAGATTTATGACACAATAATCTCGTTTTCAATTTTCGGATGAAACTCTTGAATGAAAATGTGCTTTATTTATTTCGAGGCACTTTAGAGTTGAATTTCAATAAATAAATTGTACAGTTAGTTTAGTGTGTATGTTTAAGATTTTTTAGTGTAAAGTGTATTTTTCACTTTTTCTAGTGAATAGTAATCTCAATAGTAGCACCTAGTGTAGTGTTTTCAAAATCACAGTGTAGAATGTCCAATTAGGTTAGAGTAGTTTTATTTGGACACTTGACACCAAGAGGAACCATGAGATGGGTTGTGAAGGAAATTAAGGTGTGATCATGTCACCTAAACAAAACTTTATTCCATCCAACCATCCGAATTGTGGCAAACCAAAAAGGGTTTCACCCCAACTAAAATTCTAAATGATTAAAATCCAATTGAAACCCCAAAAGGTTGGTTGAAACTAAAACCCTAAATGGTTTCTCCAAATCCTAAAGTTGGTCTCCAAAGCCTATTTGATTCGATTTCTAGTATTGTGTTTAATCACTTGATTAAATCACTTCTATATGCTATTAATTTTCCAAATTCATATTATGACATCATTCTTCAACTCTTTAAATTTTGAAAACTTAATTGGGTCAAGAAAAATTAGATTTGGATTTGATAGCATCTCAAACCCTTTTTAAACCCCAAATGCAGCCTACTTGTTTAAAGCCCACGAATTTTGGCCACCTTAGCAAAACTTCTTGAAGAAGCTTCCCCTACCCATAGTAGACAAACCTCTACTCATAACAGCCCCAAAGTCGTGCATGATGTGAAGGCCAAATGCCACCTCACCACCACTCATGTATTGGAAGTTTCCTTGGCTAAACATCACTGACTATTTGCACATTTTTATGATCTAATCACCATCCGTCATGGTGTAACTCAAGCTCATACTTCATTTTTTAGAAGTGTATTAGGTGTGCAAGTCATCCTTTCACTCAATTCACCAATTTTTATTTTCGTTCTTGGAGAGAACACTTCGTCGTTTGGATTGAGAAACACTCTCGACCTATTTCATCTCATTTCATCATTACAATTTTTTAAAATTTTCATACAAAATATAATAAATAATTAAACTTTTTCAAATCTCAAATAATTATAATATTAAATTTTAATATTTTAAAAAATATTTTATTCAACTTTCATCTAAAACCATCTCATCTCATCTCATCTTACTATTCAAATAGCTCTTTAGAAGCTCTCTCGAGTAGTTTTCTTGGCCTTTTTGTATACCATTTTTTAAACTCTTGTAAGTATTTTCTTAAAATGATTAATCCATAAAAGTTGTTTGTCTTTGAGTCTAATTTTTGTGGGTATCTTGTTTATTTTATTTCATGGCCATTTGATTAGTAAAATGCTGTTTTAACCATAGAAAGGTCAATCTAGTCTGCAATCTGGATAGTGTGTTGTATTTTAGAGTTTTTGACCAAGCTAATAGACAAATCTTGACCGAAATTTTTATTGAGTATTGTAAACATGTTTATATAAATTTTTTTTTGTAGATTATTTTCATGATTAAAGCTTTTGATGGAAGATTTTCTTAGATCTAAAAGGTTAGAAATTGGAGAGAAAAAAATTTTTGTTTTAAGAAAGTTTGGATTTTTTGTGGTCTATTCTTACTCCAATGGCTTTGATATATTTATTTGAAGATACTAAGCCTTTTTATCTACATGTTGAGATGTTATTTTGAAGATTTTTTTATATTAGTTTCAAAGATATGATTTTTTATAAAAGAGAATACTCGTTTGGGTCAAACGTTTGATTTTTTTGTTAGATCCATGTTTTGGTTTTTTTTATCCATGTGATTTTAAGTTTATTGCTAAATCTACTATAGAATATATTTTTAAACTATATGATGTTTTCTTTTAAAGATCGCATCATTGTATGCCTTGGATCAAATGTTTGATCCAAGCAAGTTAAGAAAAAAATTCTGTTTTTGGCTAAGTAATGGAGCCAAATACTTTATGTGAGATTTTGTAATTTGTGGTGACTTTTATGTATTGATTCAAAGTATTTTAGTTTTTAGGAATGTCTTATGAACATGTTAGAAGAAATTTTTAGATTTTTGGAGTTCTTAAAAATATTTTGAAATATGTCAAACATTAATATTCAAGAGTTTGTATTTTAGTTAAAAAGTTGGATTGTTTTACTAAAACGTTTTGTGTCTAGGAGAAGTATAATTTTATTGGATATTTTAAGCATTTTCACTTAGAATATGTGGATCTTTGTTGCAATATTTTAGTTTGATCATGAATTTTGAAGTTAGAAGAAATTGCAACAAAAATAAGAGATATGGCCTTTGGAGGTTTTGACCCTATGATATTTTTCATAGTTGTAATTGGTTTTAGTGTTTTTTAAATTAATATTTAAGTTTAAGACAAAATTTACATGAGGAATGTAACTTTTGGTAATTTTTGTAGTTAGGATGTGAAATCCTTAAGTTATGAATAAAATGATCATTTTTTCATTTGTAAAGGATAAAATAATAATTTTACTCTAAACTGACGATCACTGTAAGTTAGCTCTTAACTTACTATCAGATTACTGTATATGTGTGATGAGTAAGGAAACTATAGTTTATGTATGTATGTTATCATATACGCCATACTATGACATGTCACTTCATGATTATTATTTGCTATACAATTTATTTTGTCATGTATTACTATCCTTTACAAGTATATCATGTTATGTAATGCTATTTGTTACACATATGTCATTTCACGTAATATTTTCTATTATATTTTATGTCATGTATGAAATGTTGCATGTTACATGTTATGTCATGTTATGAAATATTATCTGTTACTTGTTATGTCTTGCTACGAAATGTTTTCTATCTCATAGTATGTCATGTCTTTCATCTTAAGTTCATTTCATGTTACGTTACGTCAGGACTTCTGTCCTTTTGTTTCATGTCACGTTTTGTCTCGAGTATAGTTTATGTATCTCGAGAACAACTTTTCAAGTCATGTCAAGTCTGTTAACGTCTATCACGATCCTAAGTGCTAGGATGAAGTAATATCCTAATAGAACTGTTTTGTTCATACTGGATTGTATAAATTAGTGTAAAATTACCTAGGTTGACAAGGTAAAGATCAACTAGTTGCAAATGAGGCCTAATTAACTGGTCATCAGAGTACAGTACGCACTAGTGCCAATGGTGCCACCTACATTTAAATTTCATTTTATACATACTTGTGTAGGTGCAGATACTTGACATGGGATATGTACAATACATGTGTCCACAATAGGTGCAGATACTTGTGAACTAGCACGTACAATATGTGTGTCCACAGTGAGTGCAGATACCTGTGAACTGGCACGTATGCTAATGTCTTTAAGGGACACATGGGTCAAGTAGACCCGTGTAGCACCCTTATGGTCACTTTTATTTATCATGCTTATTGAACAAGATTCAAAGTTCATGCATTTAAAGTTCACGTTCAGTCATATTTCAATTTCACTTCCAGTCAGTCTTCAAGTTCATGTTTTGTCCGTGTTTCAAATCAAATTCATGTTATTTAGATCAAGTTTGTGTCATGTCAATTGTCAAGTTTAGTTCATGTTCCAGTTCAAGTCATGTCAGTTTATGTCATGTTACATGTCAAGTTATCTTATACTTTCTTATGACTTTGATTATGTATTCATATTTTTACTGCCATGCATGCATAATTAACATATGTCGAAGTTCTCTGTTAACTTGCTGAGATTTGTACCCAAATCTTATCATAATAGTCCCAACTACCATTCGCTCCCCCGAAATGGTAGCTCGTGTGTAGCTTAGAAGATGATCGACTGTAAACGGTCAATTAAACAGCGACAGCACAATATGGAGCTCATTCTTTCAATGTTCCGGTTTATAGATAGTAATATGACATTCTTGATTGAGTTGTTTGAACAACTCGATGGATTAGCCTAGTAGATACTTTAGTTGTTGCCTGTAATTATGGAGCTTGGTCTCCCATGCCTTTGAGATTACAATCTTTTGAGACCCCGTACTATGATTGTAGATGTTTATCTTATCAATATGTTTGGATCATGTTTTAAGTATTTGGAATATCTTTAGTTTTGTACATAGTATTGTTTTAAAAAAACTTTATCCGCTACGAATATTGCATAATGATATATACATGTTAGGAACATTGCATTTTTATCTGTCAGAATGGGGGTAGGTAACTTTGTGTTGCATGTCCTGATGTTTCATATGTCCATCCGATTCCAAACAAAATCTAGAAGTGTCACAATAATTCCATTCTCAAACCCTTTTTCTAATAAACCGGCCAGCGTGGTAAAGAGTATAACCAAGGGAAACACAAGGGCGTGCCAGGAGAGTAAAACCATTCATTTTGAGACCTAAAACTCGCACAGCTTCCTTTCTATTCAAGCTTGTTCAAATTGTGTTTCCTCTATCTACCCACACTCACTGGCAGTTTCACAAGTAAGGTAGTTTCATCCAATCGAACCATTCCAGCCCAAAAAGTCCCTACCTTCCATCCCAAAAAGTCTAGCTTCGGATCCACTCCAACCATCCACGTAGACCTTCCATCTTCGTCAACAACCCTTCCATCCTGAAAACCACAACTTCACGTACATACCTTCCATCCAGTTGAGCCGCACCTTCCATTCCAAAAAATCATTACCTCTCATCCCAACATCGTCTTCAAACTAGGATTTCATGACAATGAGCAATTTTGATTTTGAAGTACCAAGAACTATTTACACATTCACTAACCCACAAACATAGTTTTCAATACAATAGATATTTTAGATATTTTTCAACTCCAGATTTGCTATGAGCATTACTAAGATTGTAAGAGATTGATTCGGTTATTAACTTATTGTGGATATATGATCCTAGCTTATGCATGTTGATATCATCAGTATGCTTTAAAATAATCAAAATAATATTAGGGAGCACATATCATTATGCTTCTTCACGCTGTCCACGTGCTTGAAGAGATTGGGGTGGAAATGTAACTAAAAGGAAAGAGGTTAGGGGGGGATGGTCAATTGTGTTTGACGCCATACATGTACTAAGTTTTCGTAGATTGTTTTGATACACAAATGATCAAATAACCCTATTCATTGATAGAAATAACCAATACCCATTTAAGAACTCCATTTTTTAGAAGTAGCAAAGTAATGAGGCCTTTTCTTGCTCGTTAGCGCTTTAAAAAGATTGCAGTGTGCAAGCTTACTAATAATATAGAGCTTTTTTAGTTTGATTGGAATCGATTTCTATGATGGAATAGCATAAGTGCTACTTAGTAGTAGAAACTCAGAAAGACAGATAGAGAAGAGACACTATCATACCTGCTAACTCCTCCTAGGATAAGAAGTAGATATATTGTTTTGATACACAAATGATCAGACAACCCTCTGCATTAAAATAACCAATATCCATTCAAGAACTTTGCCTTTTAGAAGTAGCAATTTTGGTTTTAGGCCTCATTTAAATGTTAAGACGAGATGTGATGAATGAGAAATCTGTTAATAGTAGTAAAATAGTTTATAAATGGTAGTGAAATAGTTTGAGTTAAGATGTTTATAAGATTTTGAAAAATGAGAAAAAAAAAGTTGAACAAAGAAATTATAAAGTTAAAATATTGTTAGAATATAAATTTTTAATATAATTTTTGTTTCGAGATTTGGAAAAGTTTAATTTTTTTTTTTTTTGAAAGTTTGAGAAAATTGTAATGATTAGGTAATGATTAGATGAAAAAGTTAAAAATTAAAAATTGAAAAGTATTTGTATTTGAGTGTTGTTTGGATGTTGAGATGAAATTGATTGAGACCATCCCAACATCCGAATAGGTCTAAGAGGTATTTACACTTTCACTAACTCACAAACATAGCTTTCAATATGATATATATTTAGACAGTTTTCAATTCCATGTGTTATGAGCATTATTGAGATTGTTGGAGATTGATTCGGTTCTGACCATGTTATTGTGGATAACTAGCTTACGCATATTGATATTATCGATATGCTTCAAAACAACCAAAATAACATTTCATTTTGCTTCTTCACACTGTCCATGTGCTTGTAGAGTGTACTTTGCTTTTAAGTAGCAATTTTGGTATCAATAACTAATACACATTCTAGAACTTTGCTTTTTAGAAATAGGAATCATCATGGATGGTGTCTTCATTGATTAAGTAATTGATTTAGTTACTATAGATTTTAATTAAGTATGGTGTCTACACAATCCATCATATTTTATTATTGATGGTTTTTTTTATAGATTCACCCCTATGTTGGTACAGTTTGAAAGCATCACTACAAACTTTGCATACAAAAAAAAAAAAAAAGAACAATCTTGAGCGACAATTTTACGTTTGTCCCATATATAAGATGGTAACATTAAATTGTGTTAAAAGAACTATATAGATAGTTTAACAGATTCTTATACCAAGGTTTTTTATTTTTTAGGGGCATCCCAAATGCAATTTCTTCATATGGACAGATGATTATAAAGAAAGATAAAATGAATTTGCAAAAAGATTGAATGAAGTTCAGAAAATAGAGGATGAGGTTTTGAAAAGTGAGTTTTAGGTTCAGAATAGGGAGTATGAAGTCTTCAAAAGAGAGTTTTAATATTTCAAGTTCAAAAGATAAAAGATAAACTTGTACAAATGTCAAATGAGATACAAAAAATACAAGATGAGATTAGAAGACAAATGGTGGAGAAGAGGTGTTCATAACTTGCTTTGTGCATGTAATGGGGATTGATTATTAGTCATTTTCAATTACTTTGCCAATACTAGGGGCTCTCTCAAAAGGGCCTTTATGCCATTATATAGGGTTTGTAAGTAAAGTCACCATGCTCAATAAATGTAAAAGACATGCAAACAACTTAGATGTGCAGTAAGGATATTTTGTACTTTACTCTTCTCTTCTATGATTTTTGCAGTGGGTTAAAATTCTGAGGGAGGGTATTGAGTAGCAACAACAACTGAAAGCCATTCATGAAATGCTCTCCTCCACACCTCAACCATTCATGAGTTTAGCTTCTAAGATTGTAGCTCTAGTGGTGGATGCATATAGATCAAGCAGAAAAATCAATTCAAGTAAAATGAAGTAAGATACAAATTCAAGATTAAACAGAAAAAACAAAGCCCCAACTATGCACTTTTAAATAGCAATGCACTTTTCAAAAAGAAACTTGTCAATTACTCTAAAGCATAACATAATTCAGATGAGTACAAGCACAATATATTTCTTAGCCCAACTTGTCAATTACACGAAATCAACTCATTCATTCCATTACATGAAATTATACATTGCCTCCACTCGTAATCCAAATCCCAAAAAAACTGAGAAGCATAACATAATTCAACCCAACTTATTTATATACTTTTATAAATAAAACTTTAACAAAAGCATGTTTGAATTCTGGTGCTTCACTTGTGAATGCTTCTTTCACTAGGGAGTGGTCTTTGTTGTACATACTTCCTGCATTAAAACTAACACTGTATAAGGATACTAAGGTTTCGTTTAGATGATGAAAGCAGCTCAACCCAGTTCACTTTTGAACTTCATCTGCCACCCAAACACACTTTGAGCCAAGTTTCGTCCTTAATTCATTGTTAAACTGTAGATAGATAGGACACTTTGCAGAGATTCTTACTTGAGTTTCTTTACGTTTGACCAACATGGTTGCTTTGGGTTTCTTTACATTTTGACCAATGTGGTGGGCCGTAGTGCACGCAGAATTTTTTTTTTCTTTGCTGTATTTGACGCTAGAAAAATAATGAATTTCAGCTTTTGTTGTTAGGTGAACAGTATCAAATAATGGTGGGACCCTTTCTTTTACAGCTTCTCATAAATATATATATTAACTCATCTTAACATCCAAACACATTTTAAACTCATTTTAGTGGACCCCACCAAACTCATTCAATAATCTCAACTCACTACTATTCATAAAAAATTCAATTCAACTCAACTCAGTTCAATATCTAAACGCAACCTAAGTATAACTATAAACAAGTAAAGTATGTAACAATATAACATCATACATTGTTGGTGTTAGCTTGAGTCCCTTGTATTATGTGTACATGTTGCATACCACTTGGGGCCTCACTAATATCTAATTCACTTGCTAGGGAAGTCTGCTAGCACGAATGACAATAACCATTAGCATGTTTATTTCAAACATTTCATTTGTAAATCAATGCTTGCACATGACAATAAGCATTAGTAAAAATAAATAGAAATTTGGTAAAGAGTATATAACCTATTATTTTCTCCTTTTTTTGATTGTGTTATGATCCCCAATTAATTCATTCTCTAACTGCAATATTTTGACGACCTTTTCAAATGTAAAAAACTTTCGTGTTGTTCGTGGCCTTCGTTTACCTCTTACAACATTCAAACTAAGTACACCTTACCCTTACCTGTAGGAGCGTTCATTCTAGCCCTATGAATTAAAGGCCTCAAGTCACATAAAAACCTGCTTTACCTAAAGCAAATGCTCCAACATGTTCAAGTAATGCTATTCACTTATTGATAAATTTAGTGATATTTTATAAAACAACCTCATAAGGTGTTTGTCTCCATGCATTAGGATTGTTACACAAGTCGTCATAACTACTCTTAATGAGAGTGTATTTGAGGTTTCTTTTGTCCTGCAGTCGAAAATCTTCTTGAACTATACGGATAAGTCGATCTTATGAAATCTCAACACAACAAAGGCACGTCTACAAAAAAAATTTTCAATTCTCAAACAACACATGTACATTCCACTTTGAGCTCCTCATTGTTGAGGTAAACAGAGAATTTGACGTCTTTAATAAAGTTATCAATCTACAAAGTGCCTAAAATCTCGTATGTGGAAATTGTACCCTCCATTATAACAAGTGAGCAATTACAGTATATCATTTCTATTATTTCAAATTGTACTTCATTGAATTTAGCATTTGTATACACACTTTGAAACTACTTTTCTATGGCATAAGATGAAACGTATGGTATTGTGTCATTTTATGAGCTAAAGTCGGAAGATTCTTGATTCTCAACTTTCTTCTCGAGGGCGTTGATGAATTAGTTACTAAACTCTTTTAGGGTGGTACCTACATGCAGAAACCCATCAAAAAATGTGTTCATACTTTCACTTCTCTGTGCGGTGCTTATTTTAACATAGAGCACATCTTTCAAGAAAATTGATACCCAAGACGAGCACACACTGTATAAGCTCAACCATGCATTTACCTCAAGTTTGTATGCATGAATTAGCCTCTTCCAACTCTCTTCAAATTCTTCCCATATTTGGGAGTCATACAGACAACCTTGAATAAATAATTTCAGACCGCATTTATACATTTTGTATGCGACAAGCTTTTCCAGGAGTTTTTTTTATGATGTGCCATAGATAATATCTATGTCTCTTTTTTAGAAAAATAACCGCAATCTCACTTTTCATGGCATGATCTTGGTCTATTAGGATTGCATATGTAGCTCGACTATTAATACACTTCAACCATGTTCAAAATAACCACATGAATGTTTGTGTATCTTCACTAAATATTAATCCATGAACAAAAAGAATAGACTAGCCATGATGATTTACCCCAACGAAAGGTAAAAATGGCATCCCATACCTATTAGTCAAATAAGTTGTGTCAGTTTTAGCTAGATGCGACGATCTTACTTGTTCGTGATGTGAATGCTCTAATAACTCTTGTTGTTGCGATGAAGGATTGGAAATGGAAATGGAAAAGAATACCACTCACTCCTAAAAGAATGAGGAATGGTTATTAGTTTGATAAAAAAAATGATCAAGATTGTAAAAAGTTCTCTTCTTTTTCTAGTTTCAACCTAAAGATCTTTTTTTAGGAGTATTTTTAATCGAAATCCTAAATTTTCCTTTTCTAAATCTTCCCAACAACCACCAATCAAAAACAAATTTTTAAAAATCACATATATCTTGAAGAAAACATACTCTATTAATATCTGTCAATGTATTTTCAGAATAAGAAATGGAAAAAGGCCGAAACATGGAATGAAGTCCAAGATCAAACAAAACAAAGAAATATTCTGAGAGGAAACATGAGAGTAAAGCTAAACCATTTGTTCGTCTATCATATGTGAGTCCCTATTCGGCGGCGTGAGGCTCTGAGCTTGAGAAGTGTGGGAGCGGCCGACGGTAGAGAGATGGGGACCAACAAAAACAGCGAGACCGACGGTATGAGATAGAGAGATGAGAGAGGGAGACTAAAAGGTGAGGGAGTTGGGAGAGCCCAAGAGTGAGCGGGTGGCGTGAAAATGAAGAATGAGAGCCTGGGTTAGGTTTTTTTTAGTTTTTAAGTATAAGGTTATAAGTGTAGTTTGACTCTCTAAACAGTTCAAAACGGATTGATAACGGATTAAAGCGATTATCACTTCGTTTAACAATTGTGTCTTATAGGGTCAACCCATTTTGACCCGAGTCCATTAATATCAAACTCAAACCCGTTAATTTCGTGTCATGTTCGTGTTGAGTTCATAAGTCCTATTATATATCGTCCCCTAGATATAACCAGCTATGTAGCAGAAAAAATTGTAATGTGATGTATACCCACACTTACCCAACAGCAATAGATTCATACTAAATGTAGAAAATATTTCTATAAGCAAATTTATCAATAAATAACTATATAGCTATGAAACAGAAAAAAATTGTAATATGAGAAGGATATAGCGTAAACCAACCATATAGCATAGAGAGCGGTGTTATATACAATCCTCGGACTGTATTGCAGTTCCAATATGTTATGACTAAATAGTCTCCATTTCACAGCAAAAAATGGCCACATTACCATTCTTTTCAACCTAAAGCAAAATAGATAAAAACATTTGAATCTCTTCTACAATACACCTCTACAGCGCCTCTCCACCATCATCGACCACCACAACCCAATCTCTTCCACCATCGATGAAACAACTACCTCTACTATCGACAAAGTCACATACTCAAGGTTTGTTTACTTTCTAATTTTTGATGTCTTACGCATATTTTGGTTAAGATGTTGCTGTCTTACACATATTTGGTGTATTATGCATAAAAGTGTCTTTTTTCACACCTTTAGTGTCTTACACTTTGTTGTTTTCTTTCTCAGGGTTTGGTGTGTTACGCATAAAAAAATTGTTCAAGTGCCTTTTTTTTCTTTATAACAGTTTATTTTCTCAAAATGTTTTCAAATGTTGTGCTTTGTGCTCAAATATTTTGGTTAGTGAGATTATCTTCTGTTTACTTAGTGAGAAAATATAATTATGTCATAAGGAAAAAAAGCCACTTGGGACATTTTTTTATCTTTTAATTTGTAAACTGGTATACATATCAAACTGCTTAAATATATTCCGAGTATTTATTTAATTTTTTTTTTTTACTTTCATGTTATACTTAAATATATCAGGATTGTTCTTGATGGACAAAGGGAAAAAAAACACATATATTACTAGGTGACTGCTTTTTTTGTCAGAAAGCAGTACCGCAAATGTTAGAGATGATGAGGAAGTAACTGATGATCATGTTGTAGTGTTGTGGAATGATGATGATGTCGTTTTAGAGCCAACGCTAGGAAATGATAATGATTGGGTTTCAAAGCCAACGCCGAAACATGATGATGATCGGGTGTCTGAGCCAATACCAGAAAATGATGATGATGGGATGTTAGAGCCACAATCGGGAGATATTTTTTAAAACTAAGCAAGAACTAATTTACTAGTACAAGCAATATTAGAGATAGACTGGATTCAGCATAATGACTCAAAGAAGTAAAAAAAAAAGATGATGGGAGTGTTAGATATGTAATACTTGGTTGTGCTCGTGGTGGTAAGGCAAAGAAACGTATTACCAACCTTTCTAAATCCTGCTCAACAACGAAGACTAATTGTAAGGCGAAGATTAATGCAATTTTGGTTGATGGTGTCTTACGCATAACTACTGCCTATAATGCACATTAACCATGGGTTAAGTCCACAAAATGCAAGATTTTTTAGATGTATTCTTGCAATTGATGATTCTGTAAAGAGTCAGTTAGATATAAACGAAAAGGTAGGCATAGGTATGGCCAAAAGTTTTAACGCATTGGTTGTCAAGGCTGTTGGCTTTGAGAAATTTCCATTTATTGAGAAAGATACAATGAATTTTATTGACAAGGCTCAACACCTTAGACTTGACAAAGGTGGTGCTGATGCATTTCATGGTTATTTTGAGAGGATGCAGTATAAGAATGATGGGTTTTATTCATTGATTGATTTGGATGATGATGGTTGATTAAAAAATATCTTTTAGGCCGATGCACGCAGCAGAGCGACATATGAGTATTTTAGGGATGTTGTGACATTCGATATAACATACTTAACAAATAGATATGGCATGATATTTGCCCCGTTTGTTGGTGTTAATCACCATGGACAGTTAATACTTTTGGGAGAACCTTTGATATTAAGTGAAAATACTAAAACATTTGTTTGATTATTTGACACTTGGTTGAAATGTATGGATGAGAGCAAGCCAAAAGTTATCATCACTGATCAAGACAGGGCCATGAAAAATGTTATTGCAATAGTCTTTCCAAATACCTGGCATAGATACTGTTTGTGGCAAATAAAGAGAAAAGTACCAGAGAAGTTGGGCTCACAAGCTGAATTTAGGTGTGGTTTGAAAAGTGCATTGTAGATATTTGTTTATGATTCTCAGACTTTTAATGAGTTTGAGAAGTATTAAAAGGTGTTTATTGATAATTACAATTTGCATGAAAATGTATGGCTTCAGAATCTCTATAGTGAGTGAATGTTCTAAGTTCTTATATACCTGAAAGATATATTTTGGATTGGGATTAGCACAAATCAGAAGATGAGAGTATGAATGCCTTTTTTTATGGATATGTGCATTTAAAGACTACGTAGAACGAATTCGTCGATTAATGCAACAATGCAGTGAGGAAGAAAGTAGAGAATGAGATGACAGCGAATTTTCATTCATTCAATTGCACAATTCCTTGTATATCTCATTTACTAGTGGAAAAAAAATTTCAAGAAGTGTACACGACTTCTAAATTTAAGAAAGTGCAATAAAACATAATGAGGATTATCTATTCTCACTATGTAACCATAAAAACAGAAGGGATGATTACCATGTATCAAGTTAATGAATAAAGGGAAGTTGAAGATGGCATCAAAAAGTCAACTTTGTAGACGTATTTCAATGAAGATGAGTATGAGGCAAAGTGCATTAGTGGACTATTTGAGATGAGAGGAATCATATGTAGGCACATTCTTTCCATTTTTACCTTAAGGGATGTCCGAGTGCTGCCTGAAAAGTACATTATGGAGAGGTGGAGGAAGGACATTACACGCAGATATGCTCTCATTCAAAGCAGTTACGATGACTTGAGTGGTAAATCAGCTGCTAGTTGGAATTCTAGTTTGATAAAATTATGTTACTAAGTAGTTACAAATGCATGTGAAAGCGAAGATAATTCCCTGGACATAACACAGAAATTCAAGGCAATGAATTTGATTTACACTAAATCAAAGCCCCAGACCACAATTGCAAACACTCATACTTCCATTGATGCCGAAACTAGAAGTTTGAATAAAGTAATGAGTCCTCATGTTGTCAGAGGCAAAGGGAGGCCCCATAAAAAAGGAGACAACCTACAATAAAGAAGTTGCAAACCAAAAATAAAAAAGGTGGTGGTAAGCAACAGAAAAAATTTGAGAAGATTTAAATAATGTGATTTTGATATAATATTAACGAATTTATGCCTAAGTTATTCTATTTTTTATGTGTAGACAACATCACATATGGAAGATGAATTAAATCTCATAGATTCAGTAATACTGCAAAGTACACCACAAAGTGTTGTATCGCAACTGCCTGGTATACAACAAAGCGTTGTCTCTCAGGCCTAGGTTAAATAATATTCCCTTTTGCATCTATCTGTTTATATTCTTCTGAACAAGTAATGACAAGTAGTTTGCATGATTTTTACAAATATTTCAAACTACCTGCAAGTGAACTTCGAATATCATGGCCCTCTCAATGATTGATGAAAGACATTGTAGATTGTTGTGAAAAACATTGTAGACTGTTGCATTTTGACTATTTAATGAGATTTGAAGACGTTGTAAATTGTACATGTTGACTATGTTCACAACTTCAAACTCTCACAAGCTGTATAACTTTGTTTTGTAATGAGATTGGTGGAGATTATATTAGTCATTATAATTTTCATTCTGTTGAGTTTGTTATCGTTGATACTTTTAATATTGAAAACATAGCAATCTAAATTGTCTGAAAAAATAACAACAAACAGTTACAATATAACAAGGATATCATAGATTTTGAAAGTTTCATACACAGCTGCTTCGTTTGTCCCTTATACAATATTGATAAAGGTGGTAAACCAATATATTACAACCTACTTAACAACATTACACAGTTTGATACACATTTACTTAATTTGTAATTGTTCTTGATCCTATCCAACAACAAAATATTATAATTGCAAGTCCCCAACACACTCTGGATCACATGTGCGCATAGTTAATATCTTTCATTAAACCATGAAGCTTATCCCGATCATTTTGGATGTCTTCTTCTGATTTTTAGAGTTCTTCATTTCTCTTTTGGAGGCGAAGTTCTCTTTCATAGACAACTTCTCTTTCATTTTCTACTTCAATATATGTCCATAAAATGTACTCACAGTATGACCTTCCCTGTAACAAACAACTTGTATAAATCATTTGGAAAAATTACAATGCCAAGTTCAATGTCTGAAAAAAGGTTGCACAAACAAGAGTAATTAGTGTTTATCTCTCTATTGTAAAATGGACAGGAATAAAAATGTCGTCTTAGATTTCTTGGGGTGTTTACCTCAATTTGTCTTAACCATGTGCATGCATATGGCATTGTTCTCATTGTATAGCTATAATACATTTGGTTGTATTTTAGCATCTTCCTATCTGTGTAGACAGTTTTTGCTTGTGTTTTGTGAGCCAAAGAGTACCATATTGTATTTTCATCCTACATATTATATGGTACTTCTCATGAAATGGATGAGATTTGGACTACTGAAAAAAAGGAAAGATTTTGACAATACTACTTTGTATCATGTTATGGCAAACTGTGTTTGGTGACAGGCTAGAGATGATCAAGTTAAGAATGGGATTGCATCTCACTTGATGCCCATTTGCTCAAGATATGACATTATCAAATGAAGACTGGTTGGGATAAGAGCCTAAAACAAACACTTGTAGGTAGGCTTACTTATGGGGTATCTCTTTTTGGACGCTTTTCACATGCTTTACACCAAATACAAGGTAATAAACATACAATAAAAATTAGGGTAATGGTCCAAAAAAATATGGTCTAAGCCTATATTTCTTGGCAAAATCAAGGAAATTCTCGTCATAAGAGGCGGTTTTTGGTGCCATCCCACCAATTGCAGTATTGTGCTAAAAACTTGTATACTTGACTTGACTGCTTTAGAAAATTTAGTGAAACTTTCAATAGTCTCATCCTTTATTTTCTCGGAGAGAAAAATAAAGACGTATCTGCTTCAAACAAAAGAAAGAATTGAAGATTGTCCCTTGTGAAAGAAATAAGAACTGTTGGACTGTTGGCGGGCACCTGGATCTAGCGTGCAACACACAAAACCGGTACATACCGGTTCGGTCTTAAATTTTGTCTAAAACCGGACCGATTACACTCCTAGATAGAGAAGGATAGAGCAAGAGAGTGTGGGGGCATGAAAATGGAATTGGAGCCCTGGGTGAAACGTTAGCCCTACAAGGTGAAAGCCACATCTATTGGTCCAGCGGGACCGAATTGTGGGTTTTTCTTTACCCCCACTCTCTCTATTCAAAATTTTCTTTAAGAAAATGTAGAAAAAATCATAATTTGAAAAAATCGAACACTATGAAGCTGATAAAATTGTAATATGAGAATGCATACCTAAGAAGGATGTCATCGTTGACCACCAAAGTTGTGGGATGTTGGTGGCAAAGAGTAACATTAAACCCTAGCTTGGACGAGGTGAGACACGATATTAATTTTCTTAGCTATTTCTTACATGATCTAGCTAGCTAATTCCCTCCCGTTTAAAAGTACTGTCAATTTATTTCTTACATAACTCTTTTCAATTTTACTTTTTTTTCCCTTTTTTTATTAATTATTTGAAATTCTTTTATCAAGGGCAAGTCATAAACCATTAAAACTCAATTCAAATTAATGGTACTCCAATTCATCATCGTGCATCCTACGGAAACTTTGTTACATGGTTCATTATCAAAATCAATTGACTAGGTGGGTCTGCATGCTTTTAATAACTAAGTGGGATTACATCCCAAAAATGGTTTTCTACGTCAAATTAATGGTCCCTATCCATTGAGTCAGCAATTCACATTTGTGGTTGGTGGCTTGGTGCATGGGTTCGTTGGTCACATTTATAATGCTTTCTAGAAAATTCTATATTCTAGTAGTACTTGGGAATATTCCAAAAGTAATGACTAGAATAATTCTCTAATCGAACAGAATAATAAAACCCAAAAAAAAAAAACCCAAAAAAACCCAAAAAAAAATTGATCGCTGTATTATCTGTCTACAAGAAGGAATATTGCTTCGATATATAGTCCAAAAACGAGCCTCAAATAAACTTCACCTACACGATAATAATGGGCCGGCCTGGTGGTTGCAGTACTGATCATGATATTTCTTCTTCTATTCTATGCATGGTCCAAACTGTTAGAGATGAGATAAATCGCATGAAAATTAAATAGAATATTTTTAATATTATTATTATTTAAAAATTTAAAAATCTTAAATTATTTATTATATTTTATATAAAAATTTATAAAAATTATAATAATAAAATAAAATAAAATGAGATGGGTTGAATTCCTCTCAATTCAAACCAAGGTTAAGCAAGCACGTGCTAGCTATAGCTAGCAATGAGATCCCACATCATCCGTGATCAATCATATATCCACTAGAAAAATGTATATTATAAATACTTATACGTTCAATATTGACGTTGTTTAGGTATATCTAATCTAAACCTTTAGGCACTTCTTTTTTTTAGAATTGCTAAATACATAAAAAGATTATATAAAAATAAATTTATAAACCAACGTAATTTCACGTGATATGTTAGACTTACTTTATATTAAAAATAGTTTTACAATCTAAAATACTGCATTAAATCACGTCAGTTTGTAAATTTATTTTTCTATAATTAATTTGTGATTAAAGTATTATTATTATTATTTGATATTTTGCATTTCAATTTTCACGTCTCTCCACACCTCCTTTCCCGCGCATCCCACATAATGACACTGCTCCCACATAATGACACTGCTCCTCTCTGTCTCATTTCATACCGCTGCCATTGTCGTCTTCATGCATGTTAACTCTCTCTAGCTAGCTGCGTCTCGGTCTCCCTCTATTTCTCTGTCTCTCTCTAGGTTAATTGCGGATTAATGCACGAGTTAATTCATTTATTACTTATTAATATTTAGTACTCAACAAGTTAGAAGTATATACGGAAGAGAGAAGTTGCTCCAACAATCAATATTCCTTATTAAATATGCATGCGAGAATGTAAGCTGTATTAAAGCTGCTGCTCAGAAAGGAGCTTTGTGCATGAGGCCCGTCAATGAGAAGAGCCACAGCAAAACGAGCAAAGGGTGTCAGAACCCTCGCATGCATTAAAATGCCGCTCTGTTATTTCCATTCCACCCATTTCAACTGATCTCCATTTTAGCTTTAACATACCACAAATACATTAAAAAAAAAAATTATATATTATGAATTTCTCCCCATTATTATATATATATATATATACACGAATACAAACATTTTTAGGCAGAAAATCATGCATACGGCTTTCTTGGTGCAGTGCTAGCTTTTTGGGTTATAGCTTTTCTTTTTTTCTTTTTCTTTTTTTCCTCAATGTTTTTCTTTTAACAAAATATATAATTAATTTCATGAATTTGTTTTCTATCTTGATTCAACGTGATGCCTTTCCACTGGTACTCGAGACAAAGAGGCTCCACTCCACTAGGGTATAGGTTGGCTGGTTGTAATTAATCTGGTGATGTTCACAGATCGAGTTAAGGGCTATTCATGTAGGCCGACACTCTTCATTAACCTTAGTGCCCCGAACGTACGTTATTGATCATAAAGAGTGCACTACTCATTCTCGAATATTATTATATAATATGGTCCAGTAGTGGTAGTACTACACATATAATTCCATGAAACTTCTGTTGTGTGCAACAAATTAGGGCTCAAGGTCGGAAAAAAGCACCACAAGGCACGTTGGCTTTTGCTCCTGACCCTACATACAACTATATATAACATTATTGGCCACAACTAAAACAAGCCCAACATATATATATATATATGAGTCCTGTTACATACAATCATTTTTATTTATTTTTTGTACACCTCATTAATATAATTGGCCTAAATAATTATTTTATTCTAAAAAAAATAACGCAACTAATCATATTAGTGGAGTGTATAAAAAGTAAGTAAAAGTGACTGAACAGAATTTTTGTATATATATATTGATGCATGTGTATCAACTACAAAATAAAAATAAAAAGAGTTTATTTGTAGTCAGTTATTCATTATAAATATTCTTTTTTCTTGTAGTGATATTGAGGGCCGGGTTGATTTATATATATATATATATACTTAATTGCTTGTGTATATTTAGATGTATTATATGTATATACAAGCAAATTCAAAGCGAACAAGATCTAGTAGATTAGGGAGGGTTACAAATGGAAGTATATATATGATCGGGATGGCCTTTATTTATTAGCAAATTAATTTCGTACTTGACGTTAAAACCAATTGTTATCCAATAATGAGTTTGCGATATTGCTGAAATGGGAGGTTGAAATCATTCCATCCATATATTTGCATTAAAGACTGCAAGTGGCCTCTAGTTGAGCAACACGCCGCCGTCTATCCATGCGTATGTAGTGTTAAGTTTGTCCCAAATAATAATAGTTAGCCAAATAATAAACATGTGTTTATTAAGGGACAATGCCAAAACCAGAGTACCGGCCGTATATATATATAGATATATATATGTATGTATATATATATACATACATATATATATTGTCATGATGGAATCATCATGAACATATACATGACCCATCTTGAAAAGAAGCAAACTGAGTAATCAATTGTGGCTCTGTGAAGGTCAACAAGCTCATGTTGAGAGGACATGATAAGCAGATCCAAGATAACATGACCATGTACATTGAGTTTTTTCACAAACCAAAGTGACAATTGATTTCTATACGTTTTATGTCCTTTCATAAAAACTTGAAGATCGAAGCTCGTTGATATTAATGGTGGATTAGAAGAGAAATATTATAAGAAAACTGTTTATTTATGATTAACTATTTTAGTTATTTCATGCGAAAATGATTATTTTTTACTAAAATAATTTTTTTTTCATAAATAATCATTCGAGCAGCAAATAATCCATCACGAATGGTTTTTTTTTTTTTCTATAGAGAAAACATGATCAGGACAAGTTGAATTACTTGAAAGTTAAGAGAAAGATTGATTACAAGAAGCAGATTGCTATCTATTTGAGATGAGATCAATTAAGGATATATGATAACCTATGAGACTCGAGCAAACCATGAATTAGCCGTTGACCCTGCTTAATTTTGAGTAGTACTAGTTATATGTGGAGTCTCACAGAGTAGCTATATATAGTACTACTGCCTCTCGATCGAGTTGTACGTTGAAGAAGATCCTGAGACTTGATGAGCAGAAATTGATGCACCTTTTATTTTCATTAAACTGGTGGTCAGGTGAATATTGACCATGCATGTAATTAATGTCATTTTTCCACATTATGACTAGTACTTCGGCCATAACGACTGCAAAACAGGTCTATAATTTATAATAGAAGAATTCTTCTTGTTCGAATATCATTGTTTGGGCAGAAGATCAATTAGGAGATTTACTTAACAATGTAGCCTCATGAACAATTAAGATTGTTGCTGAATCAAGGTAATTTGGCAAAGTAACAAAACTGATTTCTCATTGTTTTTTTGTTTTTAATTCCTCTTGTGGATTTAGAGAAAACACATTATTAATAGGTGGTAGTAAATTCCAGACTAAAACTGTACAATAAACTGCATTAGAAAAGGAATCATCAAGACCCATCAAGGAAGAGAATAGTCTTGCTAGCTGCTATTGATGTTCGACCGACCTTAGCTCCACTACTAGAATAATTAGCTAGGCAAAGAAAAAAATATATTCATCATTCTCACACCACACACCACACATAAGTGTAGAAGTGTGTGGTGTATATGATGTGAGGGTAATGAGTAGCAAAATTCTTTTCTTGAGAGCCAGAAGTAATTTCCTTTTGAATTTGGACAAGTCAAGGTCCATTGACAGAATCATTCTTTGAGATCATCCAAACATGATCTTGAACTGCATTCACATATTATTTATGACACTTGCCGGTATTTCTTTTGCTGGGAATTTAGTATATATTCACGAAAACACCATATAGGTATATTAATGTTGCATATATCCTAGCCTTGAAGATCAGTACAAATTAAGGATGTGATGATCAGCTATTTCAGCACTCAAAGTCGTTAGCCTGGATCAACTATATCTGGAAATCAAGTTTTGTTTGATAATTGTCTCCAATGAGAAGTTGAGAAACCACCTAGCTAACTAGGTCTTTATCAGGATTATGACCATAACGAAGAAATTAAGAATTCAGATCTAAAGGATTTAACAAAGAAGATCAAGTAGCAGCCGCCATGAAAAAGAAGCAAAATCTATATGAAAATAGCAAGCAAAGATCAGCACTCAATCGAGAGCTACTTTGTTTTGTAACATATATACTGATCATCATCACTTAACAAACTGCTGACTAAACTAATGATTAACGCTAACCTTTGGAACTAATGGGTCCTTATTTTTTGACAAAATCTATATGAAAAAAAAAACGAACAAATTAATTATTTGTAATTATATTATACCTAAAGTAGGATATATTGATATATATATATTAATTTAATTATTGTCAATTTTGATTGCAGGCAAGAATGAAGAGATCACCTCGATGTTGTTGCAGACATTCGTACAGGTAATGAATATGACGATCAGAAGCCAATGGCACTTAATTGGGATGATCAGTACTAGCTATTCATGTCTTCCGCAAGCTATATATATATATAATACTCTTTAAGTACTAAAGAGAACTGAAAAGTGGGATCGATGTTAGATATGGTGGCTTAGCTTAATTTAGTTTCAAATTAACGATACATTTATATATAATAATGTTCTTCTTATAAAGACGGATCATATATATGATAATCTCTATTAGCATCAAGACTGCAGGCACCAGCTAGATCATATGATCCATTTCTTATTAGTTCAAAACAAAAAAGGAAATATAGATATATATATTTTTTATTCATATATATCTTTATATATATGTCGGTACGTCATGATCATGAATATATACAATATATGTACTTTCAAATTCTGACATGCATACAGATGGATAATTGTTACACACACTACACACGATATAGCAATTATTTATGTTTTGTATTATACTTATGATTTAAGAATTCAGATTTCTATCCCCATGACTCATCCAGTAGTACTGTATGTGTTGTAGCTGGCCAGGAAAGGAGGGCATGTGGTCATGACTCACACACTCATTTCATCGATCCTAGCTAGTAATTACCATTTCATCTGCGCATTTTTTATTTGCAGGCAAAAGCTCCATCTTCCTTCTTCTCTCGGCCTCAAGCCCTAACCTTTCTCCAACAGCTATGGATACATTATACACAGCTTTGGCTTTCCAGTTAAACCCGGTTTTCCATAAAAACTACTACTTTCCTTTCCCGGTCCCAGCATTTCCTGCCGACCGTGGGTACTTATACTAAATCCACACTTTTTTTCTTATTATATTAGCTTAAGTACTACTAGATCTCCCCCTCTCTTCAGTACCTAGTTGGATCCCATCCTTCTTCCCTTCTCTGTTCCTCTCTCTCTCTCTCTCTCTCTCTCTACATAATTTTCTATATATATGACCCTTAAGTTCTACTGTTGTGATACATAGCCCAGTTCTAAAGGAGGAGGGGATTAAAAGAGAATAAAAGCGGCCTTTTTCTTTCTCCTCGGTGTTCTGTAATTTGCAAGAGCTTGTGTTCTTCTTTTCCTTTCCTTTGCTTTCTTTCTTTCTCCTTCTTGAGTAATCAAGTTTGCTTTGACTGCCTACGGAACATGTCGACCTGCATCGATGGTGCGTCTGAGCAACTCTGCTACATCCCCTGCAACTTTTGCAACATCGTTCTTGCGGTATCTCTGATCTGAAAACTCTTTTCTTCAACGGGAGATCTGCTTTTTCTCTCTTAAAGATTCCCAATGACCAATATCATATATTTGTGTATTCGTTTGTATGTGTAGTTTCTTTCTGATCATATGCATATCTGAGGAGAAAGAACATTTTAAGATCCTCAAAAAAGCTTTTGCTTTTATGATGATCAGGTTGAGATGTAATTTAACAGAAATTGGTTAATTTTATTTATAGGGTTTCCTGTTTTCTTACAGTCAGGTCTCCATCGTCGGACTTTTCTTTTTCTTTTTTCTTTTGCAGTCAAAGAAAAGTCATATCTGAAGGCCCTGAAGTCCTCACAGGAGGAGAGAGAGAGAGAGAGAGAGAGAGAGAGATTATTGGTTTTGTTTTATTTGTTATTTTTTAAAATGTGGGCTTTCAGAATCCGGCCTCAAAACAAGCATTTGATGATAAACCGAAGAGGACAAGTCCTTGGCTCTCTGATTTCCTCCATATGTCTGTAACTTAACTTTCCCTAACAAAAGACACTGCACAACCACGTTCCCGTGCAAAACAAGCTTCTTTAACAGTAGGGGAAAGTAAAAATGAAGATCTCAGTTGAATTATATCTCTTGAACGCAACCTTCCATAAAGAAACCTAGCTAGTAAAGAACTACGCCTTCTAGGGTTTCTTTCCAAATAGCCCTTCCCAAAAGAATCTGGGAGTACTTCAAACTAAAAGGCCAAATCAATTTCTTTATTGTTCTTTTATATACGTTTCTTGTAATTCAGCTAGTTCTGGTCTAAAATCAGTTTCTGATCTGGCTTTTCGTTTTTGCTTTCTCTTTCTGAGTTGATATCAAATGTAGGAGGCCAGAGTCTAAGGTTTTCTTTTGGGATGGAGTTGTGCAGGTAAGTGTTCCATGCAGCAACCTCTTTGACATCGTGACGGTCCGATGCGGGCACTGCACCAATCTATGGTCCGTGAACATGGCAGCCGCGTTTCAGTCACTGTCATGGCAAGATGTTCAGGTGCTAGCTATTGCTTTTAATATGATCTGCACAAACACACGCAAGTTTCAGCTTATTTTTAGGGCGTTGCTACTGCTAGGCCTCTTAAACCTAACGGATCCAGGTCTCACTTCTTTTTTGAGAAAATCGAAGCCTTTAGGATCTTTGTTCTGCATAGATCGAGCATTTCAAAACCTCTTTTATCTGTGAAGTAGTTGGTTGCAGTACTGAAGCCCTAGCAATCAGCCGCCATAACCAAAACCTATTATTTTTGCTTTTTTTATAGAGGCGTCAGGACCTGTGCTGACCCATCAAGGCAAAGCATTTTCTAAGATGAAGGATATATAAATAAATAAATAAATAAATAAAAATCTTAAGTGCCGCTTTTTCAAAAAATACTACCTTGATTTGATTGACAAGTAGGGTTCTTGGGTATAATTATTTCTTTTGACCATGAAGCTTTGTCTTTTACTGTGGAAACAAGGTTTTTCCAGATCCCCGAAAATCCATATTCTACTACTGTCAATCTGGGCTTTTTATATGATTTGTTTCATACCACAATATTCTAACTGATTCAGTCTTTCGATGATGGTTTTTCTCCTAATCTCTCTTTTCTCTCTCATAAAAATCATTTCATTTCAGGTCTCTCTCTCTCCAAACATAAACCCCAGATCTTGTTCTGATCTTTTCTTATCAACTAGCTAGCATAAAGCTGTTAAAAGAAGAAAATACCCTTTTCCGTCTTATGCAGCACAGCACAGGATGTATAGAAACAAAGATTGATGACCGGAAAAAAAATAAATAAATAAAGAATAAGAAAAGCCTCATTTTCTAGGAAGATTAATGGCTTGCTTTCACTACACAAGCGATAATCATGCATGATTCATTCTCGTTATTGATTTCTTTCTCCTTTTTTGGTACGATTAGGCGACGAAATGCACAACGGATTACAAGATTGACTCGGGCTCCTCTTCCAAGTGCAATAACAAAATTGCAATGCGAGCACAGACCACACATGCTGCCATTGAGGAAAGGGTGGTGAATCGACGTGAGGAGCCACCCATTTATCATATATTTTATGTGATTTAAATTAATGATTTCCAGTACTCGATCCTTTTTTTCGTTTTTTTAAAATATAACAAACAGTAATTTCATCATGAGCTGTTGTTTTCCAATATTTCAGCTCCCGAGAAGAGGCAGCGAGTACCATCTGCATACAATCAGTTTATAAAGTAACGAATCTATTATCGATGTTCAATTGATCAGTAAATCTCTTTAATTTTGTCCATTGGATATGAAAATTACTCCCCGGCTCATTTCTCATGGACAGAAAAAAATTTCAAATGTAGGGAGGAGATCCAGAGGATCAAGGCCAATAATCCGGATATTAGCCACAGGGAAGCATTTAGCACTGCTGCAAAAAATGTAAGTGGGTCACTTTCTTCCTATAATCATATTATAATCTGATCCCTTTATTACTTTCGTTTTCTTGTTATTTACTTACAAGTGAACTTATTTGCGTTAGTGGGCACACTTCCCTCATATTCATTTCGGGCTGATGTTGGAGACCAACAATCAAGCTAAACTGTCCAATGTAAGTTTTGCGAAGGAGAAAGAAAAAAAACAAAAGATCGTCCCTCTTCCGTTTTTGCTAATTGCATGGTCTGTGTACATATTCTCTGTTCTATACAAGGGTTTTCCAGGGGAACGTATATACGTTAAGGATAATGAAAAATAAGGATGAAGGATTTATTTTGCATGCTAAGATTTTTTATAGAGAAATGTTTTGTTTTATAAAGCACAAAAAAATTTCACAAAAGTGTCTTGATGAAGAATATTAGATTGTAGACTTACTTTTTATTATAAAGTAAATCTAACATATCATATCATGAAGTCACGTCAGTTTGTGGGTTTACTTAATTTATAAGATCTCTTTATGACTATAGTACTTCTTTTCTTTATAAATTTTGTAGTGCAACCCTATCATGTCCTATAGTAGGATTTCTAATTAATCTTACTTGTTATATGGCGCATTTAGTAATTAACTAATTGGCTATGTTAATTTATATATAATTAATATTAACAATCATTAATATCTGATGATGCGATGGCTTGTTTTAAACTCTATTTGCAGATTCATTTTGTTTTTCTTGATTTTCAATAGGGCTCTGATAAGCATCTAATGTCAAGGCCGCCTGCTGCACTACTGAATAAATGAAGGCTGTCATGGTTAATCTTCCAAACCACTTCAGTAATATGCACGTTCTTTAGTAAAAAAGAAGCCTTGACTTTGTTGTGGATTAAGGAGACAGTTTATTGTATTTGAGACAAGTTGTTTTGGTAATTTTATTTAATAATTACAAGACTCATGCGAGTACAATACTTTAGTTTCATGCTCTTCATATACATATATATATATATATATAGGGCGCGGCTACTATGCCGCCCCAAATTAACCGCTGAGCATTACCGTCTAGTGTAAATTTTTTTTTTTTTTCATTTTACTTTTCACATTTTTTTAACATATTTAAATACATTTAAAAAATAAAAAAAATACATCAATACATTTAAAATCACTTCCTTAATCACTAAGTAAAAAAAAAAAAAAAATTTGACCGAGCGGTCAAATAGAGTAGGCAAATGGAGGAGGCAAAGTAGTGTTTCTCATATATATATTTATATTTATATATATATGGAAAATGCTATTCGGCCATATGAGTTTGTCATTCAAATTGACATCTTAACCTTATAAGTGGCACTGTCAGGTCATATTAAAAGGAAAAAAAAAAATGTACGTAAAACTTGCTTTTTTCCTCAACGGTAAGACATCTTCTCTTTGGATCCATTTCTCGTCCTATTTTTCAATTAATAGCAAAGACTATAAAATAGGGGTGGCAATATGTGACACGACCCATTAACTTAACACGAATACGACATGATAAAAGTGGTTAAAGTTTAGTTTTAACAGGTTCGGGTCAAAATGAGTTGATCCCTTAAGACACGATTACTTAACGGATTGATAACGGGTCAACCCATTTTGACTCGTTATAACCCATTATGACCCATTAAAAAAGTTAAAATTACAATTTCGATATTTTTATTATTTAGATTGTAATTTTAGACTTGTAGTTAGTTTTATATTGTTTATAAATATTATGATTTTAACATTTATATAAAATTATACTAAACTTAACTAGGTCAAACGGGTTAATTTTGGATTTGTTTAACTCATTTACATAAACGGGTCAAAACGGGTTGATACGACACGATCCATTATGTTAATGAGTTATGTTAGGGTTTGAGATTTTGACACGATAAGCTAAACAGGTTGGGTTAAGGTTGACCTATATAATATAATATATATATATCTTAACGCAACACGAACAGGACCCGTTAATACGATTTGACACCCCTACTATAAAACAGGACTCATCAATTGTCGGCTATGATATTTCTTTGGCACAATAAAATAGAAATAATGTTATGATTTTGGAGAAAAGGAAAATTGATCAAAATTTCTGGTAATATTTCTATTTGCTAATGAATTGAATGGCCGTACATTTTGTGAGTTTATCAAGGGATTGATAATCGTTTGTAGTCAGTGAATCATTATGTAGCCAAAAGAATGAGTTTTGATTTCTTTTTTTTGGTTTTAATGCACTATCAAGTCAAACAGTCTCTTTCCAAGCGATAAATTCAGATGGCCAAGTAGCAGGGTCCTATACTTTTTAGTTACTTCTAGGACAACTTTCTAGTTATTAAGATCATAAACATGACAATATTACCTTCTTATATATAGCCGTAAGTTATATGATATCTTTATAATGGTAACCTACCAATATCACTTAAATAATAATAAATAAAAAAACATTTGGGATAGATTATTTGTGACAAGAATGACCATTTAGAATAAAAACACTAATTTTAACAAGAAATAATCATTTTCGTAGAAAAAAACTGGCAGCAAGCAAGTAGTTTTCTTGTAGTGTATTTTCTTGCACTGATCATCGTTGATTAAGTCATGGGGAAGAGTGTCTCTCTCTCTCTCTCTCTCTCTCTCTCTCTCTCTCACATTGGTAGTGTCAACGAAAAGGGAAATGTAGAAGTTCTTCATCACACTGTTCTATAAAAGACTTCAATAGTAATACTCTAATTGACTTCATTGTGAATACAGGTATATTAATTATAGGTAATGATCAAGGAAAACGAATACCATTGAGGCTTTGTGCCGATGTGAAGAATGCCTTAAAAGAAGGATTAATTTGATCAAAACAAATGGACAAGTCCTTTTTCGTACCATTTCCTCTTAAAAATACCTAGGTATATAATTTGATGGTACTCCAATTTCCATGTTGGGATCTTCAAGTACTCTAACTGATTCAATCACGAAATTTGCTTATTCAAACAAGGTCGATCACTAGGAGAACTCGATCGAACAAACTAATTTGAAAGCTCTACATCTATTTTGACTTGGATTTTTCTCCATGTGTTTATGTTTTAGTGAGAGTTCTACACATTTTGATATTTAAACAATATATATGAGAACTTTAGAAATTGAAAAAAAAAAAAAAAACCTCATTAGAATATTAAAAATACAATTTATTTAATTTAAATATGATTTTAAAAAGTTTGAATTGTGTTGCACATATTTTTTATTTTTTAAATACTGAAATATCCAATCCAAGTTTGTTGTGAATCTTCAATCCGATGAATTGATCTTTGTCCAATTCCGAATTTGATTCTGGTTTTTTAGCCTTGCTTTCACGTACGTACGCGCGCGCTATTCCAACCCCTTCATCAATTTATCTTTCAGCTCATATATTCATGTTGGGTTTGCTGCAACCTGCGAGTTTAACATATTAAGGAATAAAATAAAGGTTTTTTGATCTTCATCTTTTACATGATTGATGCTTCTTTAATAGCAGGAGGCAGCGAGGCACTCGACTAACACAAGTACTAGTACTACAATCTCTCCCTTATCATCCCTTAAAATTGGAGGTTATTTCCATACTAACTAGTGTTAGAGCCAACTGTTACTGTTCTTGACACGTGGCTAGCAAAAACATATAATGATAATAATAATAAAAATACTAGAGACATAAAAGAATCCCACAAACTAATGTGGCATGCTACCAGTGTGTCATGCCAATTACTTTTTTTTTCTTTCACTCCCCCCAACCCCACCTGTTCTTTTCCCAAAGCGCAAAGAGAGAGAGAGCCTGCTGGCAAGGGGCAACGATGAGGGGAGAAGATGACGACGTTCTGACGTTAGTGAAGAGGTAAG